>KZ651391.1:11993-42675 GCA_001010745.2 Gerris buenoi
AAAAAAATATTTTTTTCTCGCGATGTGAATTATCCGCCATTTTGAATTTGAACAGCTTATTATTTTGAGTTCTCTATATTTTTTCTGTGTGCGCGTCAAAACGATTTTTAATACTGGTAAGTTTCACGCTTTTATCTCTTTTGGTTCAAAAGTTTTTGGAACCGTACAGAGTGACAGACGGACACAGGAACGATACTATAAGGGTTTCTTTTTTTTGGTTTTACCAACGAAACCCTAAAAACGGATCAAGATATCAGGTTATTTTTCTCTTTTTCTCTCTTTAAGATGTTTGATTTCGGGAGCTTCCGTTTCTTTTTTTTTAAACTGCAAAAACGTTTTTAAACAAAAGTTAATTCTATAAAGAACCTTTAACAACTTTTAATAACTTGTAAATAAAATGTAAGAATTCGTGGACATATTAGGTAAACAAGAAATAAGGTTGTACTCGTGACGTCAGCGTTATAAAATATCGCGAAAACAAATATTTCGATCATCTGCATTTTTTGTTTGTGAACATGTATCTTTTTAAAAACGAATCGGATCCTAAACGCTTTCAAAACGATGTGTGAACGTAGTAAATATATTGTATTTTTTACCTCCACATTTACAAGGGTAGGGTCTATGCCTATTAGTTCGTATGCGAACTACATGTTTGTCCGTTGTATGACATTCAGTCAAAACAAAGAATAAGAAGAATTAAACCGTATTAAATTCCTGTTACAAAATATTATTGTTTAATATTACCTGACATATCCCAAGATTGCCTACCATCCCATGCCATTGCGTTATTACGACACATTCACTCTCTTTAATGCGTTCCGGTGTCCTCCGGCTCCAGTGAGGTGCCGGACCACCGTTCCATCGCGTCCCGCCTGAAATTAAGCTCTGGTAAATTCACCAGTAGGTAGGTAAGGATTTTAGCTATAGAGGCTAAATTAGTCAGTTTCAATTTGGTGCCATGTGCAAAATAAAATATGTACCTACTATAGATGTGGGTAAATATTAAAACACGTTTTAGGGGGTGATTTCTCAAAAAATTTCCCGAACCCCCCTTTTTTATGGGGGGGGGGGGGGGGGGGTCCTCAACACCACGGTTCGTAGGGCCCCCAGAATAATCTTGCCCCAGGGCCCCCAAAATTGTAGTTACGGCCCTGTTAGAAGGTGAAATTTCATCCTTAGGGGCATCTTTATTAAAGCGTATAAATCATTAACAATCAAATTTTCAAGCCATCACAATACTTTCTCTTAATATATTATATACGTAGTATATAAGAAAGTAAAAAATAAAATTGTGTATGAGGCGTTCAAGATGCAAATACCGGAGTGACGACGTTGTTCTATTTGAAGTTTTGATTTGAAGTAGGTATAAGGTTTCACTGCCGCCTTAGTTTCATGAAATTTTGCAGTTACCTCTTTGTTCCACTGGAGGTTCGATACAGTGGCGTATCGATAAGGGAGCGAATAGAGCAGTCGCTCCTGGGCGTAAAGATTCAAAGGGGCCATCCATTCTTTAGGAGAAAAAATTGCAGACGTCTGGAAAAAATTATTTTGTAACATTATTGAAGAGCGAAAATAGCCTACTACATTATAAACAATAATATAATTTATTTTTTAATTTTAGCTTAACTGAAGTAGATGATACGGTCGAGAATCGCTTGGCGGTACAACTTAGCTTGATGAATACACTTGAGAGAGTAATATATAGATAATATTCCTTTGCCAAACAGTACATTTGTAGGATTTAAACATTTGAGAAATTATATATGTATAATTTATTCATAGGAGAGTTTATATCCCTTTGTCAAAAAATATGTTGGGGTGAGCCCCCCCCCCTTGTTTTCTAAAGACCGCCTCATATTCTTCAGTTTTACCTTTTCCTTAATTTTATATTATTTCTTGCATGTACTCGCCTCTAAAGTGGACAAGAATTTAAAGAAGGAGGAGAGAGAGAACTTAGACTCTATTAGTAATAGGATTTAATTTTCTGCCAGTACCATAAATTCGTTGAGGCGGCAACACTGGCACTGCGTGAGAAAGAAGAAGAAGAAGTTCAAGAAAAACTGTTTTCCGAAAATGATAAACATTTTGGCGATTTGTTGTTGTCCGTTATTTTGTCTGGGTTAAAAAGAGATTTTATCGATGTTTTTATCGTCTTGTTTAAGTGTTAGAGGTCTGTGAAAACTGTTTGTTGTTGTTGTTTATAGTCTATATGGGGTTGTCGTTCTAGTCAAATCCGTCGTTTATCCGTGCGATCCGCATATGTCGTTTGTTTTCATTTATTTACCCTGAGATGAGATGGCGGGCAGGCAACAGCTCGATCCGGAGGATTTTCCCGTAGAGGACATCACCTCCGTCGTCAAAATATTCAAGAAGGAATTGCAGAAGAGCAATCCCGACTTGGCTCTGCTGTCTATAATCGCAGGAGCCATCGAAAACTCGCTGACCTGCACGAAACCGTCGCAGGCCAACTTCGCCGTGTCGAAATGCGAAGTGTCCGACGAGCCTAAGCTGCCCACACTCCCTTACGCTATTGTCAACGCTCTTTACACCAAGTTCCACACTATAATCAAAGGATCTGTAGATCTGTCCCTGTATAATACTCAATACGCGACCAGAGAAGTTATAAGGAAAGTTTCCGATGTCATATGGAACTCCTTGACAAGGAGTTACTATAAAGACAGAGCCCACCTACAAAGTCTCTACAGCTATTTAACAGGTATGCACAGTACACGGTTTGATCTTCTGCATTGATTAACTCTCTCTTTATTAAAAAAATATATATATATTAGAATGTAAAGCTATGAGAAAGTTTTCTCATTCTCTTTCTAACTCTTAGAAATACCTACATGACCGAAATTATGACAAACATCAACGATTAAATATGTGATTCGTTCGTAAACATAACAATGCAAGCTCCTTCTTTAACTCTTGCCTGGAAATTGCCTTCTAGTAGAAGAGTTGACCTACAGTCTAAGCAGAAGTCATATATCGATGCCTTCAAGTTTTGGGTCCAAAAAGTGTTAGTCTATTCCATAATACGGTCATATTTCATTCCATGAAGTACATCTTCAGTTCTGTTATATGCTGATGCAGTTTGCAATTAAGTTAGTGAAATATGTTATGAAAAATGTTAGTGAAATTTGCTTTTTTGTTAAAGAAAAATTCGTCAAAGAAGTTTATATAAGAAACTCATCATTATAGCAGTTTTACGATTAGAATTAACTTTTGACAGTGTCCGAAAATGTAGGGACGGCCAATAGGGGCTTGAGATTTTTATATTTGACTTACACTATGTGTGTTATCAATTGTTACTTTTGACACTCACATTGGCCGACCTAAATGAGGGAAAAAAATAAAGTCACTAGGCCTGTGTGAGGGGTGGGGCTAGTGACGTTTTTTTGTCTAGTTGGCCCGACCTTCTAGAATTCAAATGATAAGAATTCAGCATTGGAGTGTATTTTTCTCTCTCTATATCCTTCTGTAATTAAAATTTAGGTAAAACTGAAGAATTTGGTGCTGTTTGGAGTTTTAATATACTAGAGAGTTTACGCTCTTTTGTCAAAATAACTATTAAGGCTAAAGACTTAATAGTTAATTTAGTCCAATGTACTTTGGGACGGAAAAAATAATTCTTCTTCCTTCTACTTTGTACTTCTACTTCAATATAAAACAATAATAAACATTTTCAAGAACATAATATTTTCCAATGATTACGACGCACATTTACTGTGCATATAACTATCTAAGAACTTAATTTTAGGGTTTCAAAGTGAACCTTCATTTAAATGTATAACCATCATAACTACTTTTAGTTAAATCATTAGCAATAACTGCTAAAATAAATTATGGTTGCAAAACGAGAGGGATATTCATAGAATTCAGATTTCTAGAATTTGAAATACTCATTATAAGTAAAGAATACAAAAATATGAAAGAAAGAGGAGCTTAATTAAGCTTAGTTAGGATTATTTTTATTTTATAGGAATGTTTGACCCTACTTCTGCCACGTCAAGGCACTCTTCTTGTGAAGCATTAAAATTGATCTCATGTTTCTTTTCAATGATGACTAAAACACACATGCTGTAAAATATCACGTTAGCTATAGAAAGTACTGAAAAGGACTTGAGAAAGTCCTGAGAAGGACTGATTTAGCGATCTTTTTTTGCAAGGGGTGTGCATTGTTATAGAATGAGAATGAGAAGGGTGAGGTGAAGATGAGTGAGTATAGTGTAGGAGAGTGGCTGAGGTAGTGGGGGTATGCGCTCTACTATCCCTTTCCTTTTCTTGCTGACATTCCAATATACCTACTCTCAAGTTCTGCCTTACAGGCTTTAACCCTCTTCTCGAACGAATATATCCCTCACTCTGTCTACACACAGTTTAGTATGTCACTCTCAAGCTCCCTCCTTTTCCCCCCGGACTAAACCCCCTTCTCTCCTAACTTGCTCTTTCACACAGTTTACTATATATCACTCGTTTGTTTACTAAACTTTTTTTTAATAATATAGATAGATTTATCAATGGGAAACTATTTTTAATGAGGTTGATATTGTTTCAGGTAATAAATTGGACTGTTTTGGAGTTGCGTTTGCAGTGGTCGCTGGGTGTCAAGTTCTTGGATTCAGTGACGTTCACTTAGCTTTATCTGAAGACCACGCTTGGGTTGTCTTCGGGGAAAACTCGGACAATACAGCTGAAGTTACCTGGCATGGTAAGATCACAAGTATCTAGCTTCTAGTTGTAATTGACTTTAGTGTAGAGGACCTTCTTATATTATCAAAAAATACATCTTGTCAGTCTGTCTGTCTCTTTGTTTGTCAGTAATGTTTACGTGTCTGAGGATAACTTGAGTAAAAGTTGATTGATTTCGTTGAAATTTTGTATGCATGTTCCTTTCGCTAATACCCAGGCTAAGTTGGTTGCACAGCGTTATCCTTCTAAATTTCTGCAGGTAATGCTCACATATATATTTCAGTTTCCTTTTCCCGGCTTAAAATTTATTTTTAATTTCATTTGAGGTCCACTGAAAAATTCCTATCTGTCGTCTGTGCAGACATATGGAGCCTAAAACTACTGACTGATTTTGATGAAATTTGGCATACATGTTAAATGTTAAAATCGTGCTCCCCCAGGTAAAATTGAAATTCATTTTATCTCCATAATTTATGGGCAATACCCCAAGACCTCTGAAATACTTAAAAAAAAAAAAAAATTCTCAAAAATATTTCCAACAATATTGATGAAAATCAATCTGATTTTACTGAAAATTTAAACGAAGTGTTAACAATCATCTGTTGAACTTTTTTTTAATGTGTTTAAAAATAGATTACAGTCTTACAATGTGTGTGAAAGTTTTGTTTGAGCTTGTTGTACCAATTTTTTTTTTAATAAAACATTTTTTTCTAGATATGCTAGTGTTGATATGATTTTTTATTTATTTATCTTTTTAAATTATAGGAATTCTAAAAAATTGATTATTTCTTGCTATCGCTGTTCTTATCTACTGAAAAAAAGATTTTGCTCTGTAAAGTGTGAGATCACTCTTATGTATGAGGGTACACTTCCTGTTGGTTATAGAGTAATTTTTTTTACTTCCAAGCTTACTGAAGGTAACCGAAGCTATGTGATCATTCTGAAGAACAAAAATAATTTTATGTCTCCGATTTTAAAAATTCTTGACAGAAATCTGTTTCAGACATCAGGGAACATTTTTGGTTCTGTATCTGTCTGACACTCAATTTTTGCGAACCAACATATCTTAAAACCTACATGTACAATTTTAATTAAATTTGTGTGATAGGTCATAATTAGCCCATAGTTAGTCCCAAACAAGTTTAAACCTTCTGTGCCTATATGCTTCTCTTCAACATACGCACAGACATACATTTATTAACTCCTATATCTTCGAAAGTACTCATCTGATGTCTACGAAATTTGGATGGTTTGTCGAAAGTAGACACCAGATTAATTTCAACCATTTGTGCTCTTTAACTTAACTTTTGCTTATACTAGTCTTACAATTAGAATTGATTTTGACAGAACCGGAAAATTGAAAAGAGAGCCAATGAGAACTCGAGATTTTGACTTCTAGAAGATCAGATGACACAATCTGATTTCATGACACCACTCATTTCACTCATCCCTACTCAATTTTTATCTCTATTTTATCTCTAATCCATTTTTATTTCAATTTTCCTTAACTTTCCAAATCAATTCTAATTATGAAACTACTATAATTGATACTTTAAATCATGTAACAAATCAAAACAATTTTTCCCTACAAAAACCTGGGGAAACAATTAAATAAATTAGTCAATAATGGGTTATAAAAACATAAAATCAATAAAGTACTCGATAGGACACACTAATTGGCTTTCTTCAAAAATGCAAAATTTGAGGTTTTGAGTTGTTAACTCCAGTCTCTCTTGAAATGATTTAATATTTTCTGTTTGTCAGGTAAAGGGAATGAAGATAAGAGAGGGCAGAGTGTCGAGACGGGAGTGAACTCCAGGTCGTGGCTGTATGTGAACGGGAACCCAGTTATCTGTAACCGTCACATGGAGGTAGCAGCGCTCGTCTCTTCTATCAACCCTTCTCTCTCTGTTACGAGTGACTCAGTCGAGGTTACCTTGTTCCAACAACACCTCCTCTGGACGCTTCATGACATGGGCCACCTCGATAGATATCCTATGGCCATCGGTAAGTTTCATCTCTCTTATTTAACTTTCAGCATCGAAAACTGAAAAATCTTTTTAAAGAAGGTTTGTTCCAACCATGCAGTGTACCTTCCGAGGGATTTTCAGAGACATGCATTGGATGGATAAATGCCGTTCCAACCTAACTTGTAACAGTGTTTTGTACCGTCCATCTAACTGTTCCAACCCGTCTAGGGACTGTTTACTTTACCGTTTAAACAATCTTCTGAAAATACCAAGTTTTCATGCACAGTTATGTCAATCTTCCCATGTATCAAGAGGAAGGTTCCCTAACTGTTACTAATCTGACATGATTTTATAACAGTACAATGTTAACACATGGGCGTAGAACCTTTCCTAAATGATCCACAGGACGATACAAGGGATGGTACAAATAGGGGTTTTTTTTCCTCAACCCTCGAGTACGCACAGTCCTTTTTAGGCCCAAATTATAGATGAAAAGCTAAATTTCTCGCTATAATCAGAAGAATCAGTCGTTATCTGTTATTTTGCATGAGTATTCTTCAATCCTGTGTTCTATATTGTCCTGACAGGCCTGCACCTTTTTACTTTCATTTCATTTCATTAGTATGTAAATTTAAGTGTATGATACAAAATAAATTAGTATGGTTCCTAATTATTATAGACTAACATTTTTATCAAATAAATTTTGTAAAACCAACAGCAACAACGCTATGAAGTGATAGAGATCATTAAAACTATTTGGCAGACCTAAACATTTAAACAGAGAAAACAACGTTTTCACCAAAATCTGACGTTCTAACTTAACGATTTTAATAAAATTTTATTCATTTTTACATTTTTGGTAGTATTCATACTACGGAAAGATTAAATTTGAATTTAAATCAAATTATAATTATTTTTAACTACGGGAAACATACAGAGAAAAATAGACTCCAGCGCCGGGATTTGAACCACAGGCCTCTAAATTTCCAGTCTAGCGCTCTACTAACTAAGCTACACTGGAGAATAATTTCCTCTGACGATTGAGTCCTTGTCCTGAATTTTAAGATTTCAATTTTTCCACAACTCTGAGAAGTCAACATTAATGACATAGAACTAGACCGAGAAATAACGCTTATAATTATAAAGTACCCAATTAGTACCTGTACCTAGTACAATCAATTAGAAATTCATTTTTACGTTTTTGGTAGTATTCATACTAGGGAAAGATTAAATTTTAATTTAAATCAAATTATAATTATTTTTAACTATGGGAAACAGTCAGAGAAAAATAGACTCCAGCCCCAGGATTTGAACCTCGGGCCTCTAAATTTATAGGCCCGTAGAGGTTTTGAATTTTGTTTGTAACTACCCGTCATTTCAATTTGTTAAGTTATTCTGACAAAGAAAGACTCAGACAGAAAATTAATAAACTCAGTAATCGTTATCGTAAATCATGTATGAAATATGAAGTATGAGCTGAAATAATTATTAACATTATTAGAAAGTTCAGCTATACATAAACACAAAAGGACAATATTTCCATGTTATATAATAGGGTTTGTTGTTTATTTACCGAAAAATAATAACTAAAACTTTTTCACACTGTACATTAATTCAAAAATTGACATTGATAGATTAAAATGTAAACCTCGACTGAATTAACAAAGGTTCTTACACTTCCTTTCATTACAATTCAACATCTGTTAGGTAAATTAATTCTTCATCTAAGTAGTTTTAAGCCTACACTTTTCATAAAGTTGTATTACCGACATTAAATTTCATGATTCTATAAAGGAAATTAACTCTTACATTAATTTTCAAAACATATTCGTAAATAAGAAGTGAAAATCTAAGTGGCAAAATCAGGTAAATAGATGGCAATTTGTTGAAATAGTAAAATAACCTTCTTTTGTTGACAAACAAATGATGCTCTCCTGCCCATCCTACAGGCCTAGTGGCTTTATTTCTTCCTCCACATAGGTTGGTCAAACCTGAGTGTTAAAAAAACAAAACAATTCTAATTGTAAGAAGAGTATAATGGTGGTTTGTTTATTGATTTGCAGGGAACCTAGCTGAGCTAGAAGAACTGAAGCCCATGCCTGGGAGAGTTCCATGCTTCACACTTCTACAGGAAGCTATTGCCTCTGCTAGGAAGCATTATAAGAACATGCATGTTTACCCCTACACTTACCAGGCCGGTTACTTCTACAGGCACTCACTCTACCGCCAGGCGTTCAAATCTTGGGCCAATGCAGCCAATGTTATTCGACAGTGAGCAATTTATTTTGTTTATTTGACAAGTTACATTTAAAGTAGATTTTAAAGTAAAGGCATGCTACTATCTATAAATTTGGTCAGTGTATAATTAAAATTTTATAAAGACTTATTTTTTTCTTGAGAAAAGTATTAGTAGTATGTTATTTAAATTATTGAAAAATAAGATTAAAAGTTATGACAATGATAAGCACGTATTTGAAGATATTGATATTAATGATGAGGAGGTAGTAAATTATTGTAGAATAATATTTGTTGAGTAATTCAAGGATTTAAGAAAAGCGTGATAATCACCCAATGAGGAGCTGAAATATCGCCAATAATTAAATTGATGGGAACTTAAAAGTTTTAAATTATACTGCTACCCAATAGACCAATGAAGGATTTTCTTTTTGAAACTAAAATTTCGATTGAGGGTAGTACAAACTACTAGTTAATCAACTACTATGTTCGCTCATCGTTTTGGAAACGGTTTTGAAAACGATCTGCTAGTTCAAAACACTGTGTCAACATAGTAATCTTATCATTTCAAGGTACCGATTATATATAATTTAAAATTGATAAAACAATTATTGTCACATAGCAATGGTCATTAATTTACACTTATATTTGATTAAAGTGTAAGATCCTTTATCAGTTTTATTTGAGTTAAACAAATTAATTGAAAATGTTCTTGAGATTGAAGTAGAAAAAAACAAACAATATGTGTGAGACTCTCACGCATTAGAAGTGAAACTTAAGTTCTAGAAATAGTTAATTTTATGCATTACACTGTTTGCATTTGTGATTTTTATTATTTATGATTAAGATATGGTTATGACAAAATATTTTCATAACATTTTTGTGAATAATGAAGAAAAAACATGAAAACAATATTTATATATATTATATTCTTATGTGTATGATATATTAATATATATTACGCTGATATACCAATTCTGTGTATTAAAAAATCATCTACCTCTGTGGTGGAATGGTTGGCACTTATAGCTGCTGATTCAGAGGCCGTTTGATCGAAACTCGTCCATTTTTTACTGGTAAATCAACTGCCAATTTAGGCCAGCAGTTGATTAACCTATAGAAAATTTTTCACTTAGACAAGGCTAGAATTAAAAAAATTTATATCCAGACAAATTACTTTACCGCACTTAAAGAAGTTTTACTTAAAAAAAGTTTTTTGGTGGCAATAACTCTTAATAGCTGTTATAATGAAATAAAACGTTGTTGTTATTAATGTGGTATAGGTACAACTACAGTAGAGAAGATGAGGAAATCTATAAAGAAGTGATGGAGATTGCTAATGAACTGATTCCCCATGTTATGAAGGTGGAGGGGTCCGGGCATTCAGCCCATTCCATACTCAAAGATCCCGAGTGCTTTGCACACTTACTCAGGTCAGTAACAATAATGCCTCGTTTCAATAATGCCTCGTTCAACATGCCTCGTTTATATTCAGCTAACTTCATGTGGTAACACTGATCCTAGTAGCTCCAGCCAGGGTTCTTATAAAAGAGAAAGCTTCTTCCCGCTCCTTAAGAGGAACTTCTTTAGATTGTTACTCCCCTTATAAAAGAAAAAGAGGGGAGTGAAAATCTAAAGAAGGTGTACGGAATGTTCTTCTTTTGACTGTTACTCCCCTTATGAAAACAGGAGTGTGATATTCCTTTGTCCCAAAGTACATTGGACTAAACATCCCTTAGACTTAGTAGTTACTTAAAGTCATTTATATTCTAAAGCAACATAGGGGAGTAATAATCTAAAGAAGTACCATATTTTTTATCTCCAGCATTGACTCTTGACAATCTTTAAGTTCTCTAGCGAGTCAAGCCTGCGTCCTTTCTTGGCAAAATGGAGAAACCCGATTTTATGCTGAGCTTGCTTGTGATTAAGTTTAATGAGATGCTTGATAAATATACTGTATGATCATCGACTGTGTTTCTCTCCAGTGTGTGAAAGCGACTCATCATAGAAGAGGTGTAGTTCAATAACCAAACATCTTCACACAAAATAACTGTATTTTTACAATATTATTATAATGTATGAGGTGTTGTAGGACATTCTTATTGTATGTTCTGTTCATAGGTGCTGTTGAAAGCTTTATAAAAGCCAAAAGCTACTTTCATCGATAAACAAGTATTATTTTCCGTGGAGAGACTGTTTCCTTGTATTTTAGTTTAATTCAAGTTTTTTTTAGAAAAAAACAAAACAAAATTAGACGAATATTTGATAAATCTTTAGTAAACAGGAGAGTAGAGTAACCTCTACCGGTATAAACCCGAAAAAAATGCTCAGTTAAGTAGAGTGTCGAGTAGAGTAGCTAGTAGCCGGTAGAGTAGAGTACAATACCGCATGCCGTAATGTGGACTCTACTCTACTTCCCCCTCCACAGCTCCCACTCTACTAGCTTTCCCACTCTACCCGTGTAAACGTCTTCATAGCAAGTATCAAGTAGAGTTTAGAACTGTAAACGAACAGCATTCACTCAGCGTACTATACTTACTTCTAGCTTATGTGTAAACGCTCCAAAATCAAAATTGGTAGAGTGGGAAGTAGAGTGCACTCTACTCGCTACTCTGCTCTTCTGTTTAAAAAAATAAATTAATAATTTCTACCTGTGTAAACAAGGCTTTAGGGAAAGTAGATTATTTTTATAGCTCAAGTATTTTTCCTGTTAGAGATTTTTATATCAGAGAAAGAAAGAATTCATCTCTTTATCTTGTCTACTAATGTGTTTGAACTGTTATTCTTTATTTTTTTTTTGGTTGTTTTCAGGTTCTACGATGGTATATGTCAATGGGAGGAGGATTCTTCTACACCTGTCTTACACATCGGCTGGGCCAAACCTCTTGTCAACACCATCTCAAAGTTTGAAGCACAAGTTAGTAATTTGCTTATTTTTCTTCTGTTAAAATCTAAGATATTAAATGTGTTTATGAAAATAATATTGTGTTTAAGGGTGCGCGGACGTGTCTGATTTTACGAGTTTTCTGTTTTTGTCCGTAATATTAGAGATAAAAATACAATTTTTCGTATTTGGGTTCATCAATATATTCTTCAATGGTGCCGCGAGCCCGATTTTTGATTTTCCCCCTCCTTGCCACTTAAGTGATTCTTAAATCCGATTCTATTTATTTTTTAAAAAATGTAGCTCGCGGCACCAAAAGCCAATTATCTAAATACTCTAAATCCCAAATTTCGTGCAAAAATATTCATTTTTAGAGCCAGGAGGAGTAAACTGGTAAACGAGGAAAAGTGGGATTGAGAGCTAGTGCAGTCTGTCGGATTTCTAGTGAACTAGGCTTTATTAACCCCCTCATTACCTTCCTACGTAGTGGGTAACTAAGGGGTGGTTAGAGATGGTCAGTATCTAAGGGAAACATTCAAGCATAAACACGCTATGTTTACACACACTAAGATAAGGCCAAAATTATAAATATTTGTTATTCCAATGTTTCAATTTCATTTTTTTGTCTGAATAGTTTTTTTTTTTTTACAACTGTATTTTGACTTTATATAAATTGAAATACGTAATTAAAAAAAAAAAATATAAAAAAACATTGATTTTTTTTTATCTTATTTTTTAAAAATAATTATTTTACCTAATTGATTTTTTTTTTTGATTTTAACTAAATTATCCGTTTTAGTTTTAGCTTAACTTACTGAGTGGTTTTTACCATGAGGTTCTATCACTGTTTTACCCACTTTCTCAAATTTGGTTTATAAATACTTCCAAAATGTTGTTTTTGGTCCAAAAACAACATTTTGAAATTTGGTTGAAAGGTTTGTAATTTAGGAACTCACCCGATATTTAAATTTAATTTGTAAAGAGAAGGGGTGAATATCAAGATTTGGTGGTAACATGCCAGGGTTTTCTTTATCTTACTTTACTTTTCCTACCTAAAAAACAAAAAAAAAACATTTCATTCAATGTTTTGCTGACTCAAAAACTCAAGCTTACTTTTAAGCTAGAGCGTAAAAACTTGGGAGAAAAATCAGTCATTTAGGCCTCTTTCACACAAGGTAACTCGTCCACCCAAGCAACTAAAGGACCAGGCACATGATTACATGATCTACTCGCTGTCTTATTCCCACTAGGTGCTTCAACTAAAAATACACTACAAGACATTAGGCCCTTCATACCAGTCAACTTAATTTAGTCGCTGGGACATTTGTTTACTATGCAATGGCAAACTTATTTTTAACTTCCAATGCCAATGTAGACTGTAGACTTAATGATTGAATATGTTTGTATTCGTCTCGTGATAAGGGAAATGAGGTGCAGGGTATACAGTAAATCATGTACTGGGTCAGGGCGTGAATCTCTTCGAAGGACGATCTTGACTTGCGGAAATAATTGAAGAGTCTATCCTTGTGGCTTAGAAGTTTCGGATATAATTGTGTATTTGAGAAAGCGCCCATTTTCCCGATTCCCTAACAAGGGAGGAACCCACAATCTTCGACTAGAAATTTCCTCCTTTATTTCTTTTTAGAAGAGCAAGCACAAGAAAGAACACACAAGAAGTACTTCTGCTTCCTTGGGTTCTAACATCGTACTGACCTCCCGTTGGGATGAGGGTTGAATCAACTAAGCTGATTCGTGTGAAAGGCCTAAGTTGTGTCGCCTAGAAATTAAAAATTTCACGAGTTTTTGAGTCAGCAAAAAATTGAATGATTTTTTTTTTTTTTTTTTTTGTGTTTTGTGTTGGTAGAAAAAGTAAAGTAAGGTAAAACCCTGGCATGTAAATAAAAAAAAAAAAAATCCTACCACCAAATCTTGATATGCATCCCCTCTCATTTAAATATCGGGTGAGTATCTAAATTACAAACCTTCCGAAATCAACATTTTTGAATGTATTTATAAACAAAAGTTGTCAAAAGTTGCCGGTAAAAATGTTTGTAATTTAGGAACTCACCCTTGTAGACTACTTCGCAGGTATCTGAATTGATAGACCAATATATCTGTAAGAAATGTACTAAAAAGTTTTAAAGACCTCATTTTACCTAATATCTAAAACTTTAGGAATCTTTTTAGTAAAACAATCAGAAGTCAGAAGTTACTAAAGCTACGAGTATTTGAGGTGTTGCGTTGTTTTTATAAGTTGTGAATAGTTTACAGTGATTTGTCCAAATAGCGAAAATGAAATATTTGTTGTCACTTTTGGAATCAGTCTCACAGCTCAAGAATAAATAAAAATGCCATCATAATGTAAAGTGAAACCTATAATTTAAACGGTTAGCTAAGTTATTACCTTTTTAATGTTCATAATATATTTTATGTAAAAAAATTTACCTTTTTAGTAAATTCTCTTGAAAACAATTCACTACTCTTAAAAATATAAAAAAAAAAATTGTGGCGCTCGATTCCAATAATCCGATCAAAAATTGTTCTATGAAATTTAATATGTATAGGAAAAATACATTTATTTGTATTCTTTTATTCTTTAATATCGTCTTCAAATAATAAACATCCTATAATAATCATTCTATAATAGTAATATTTCAAATAATAATTATTATTGTTATTATCTGTTTATAATAACAATACAATAAATTTATCAACCAATATCGATATCAATAGTATTTTAATCTAGCTAAAGATGAAAAACCAATACATGTTTAAAAAAAAAAAAAAGGAGCTAATCCTACTATCTGAAAATTTTGGTAGCCAATACGACCACCCATAATCACGTATAGGAGCCAATACGGCAACTCTCTTGAACTAACTGCCTAAAACTGACCAAAAAATAAATTAATATATGTAGTTTATTTCCATCCACTCATTTCCACTTATTTCCATCATACTCATCTAGTATGAGATTATTACTGATCAAAGGGTACAAGGGAAAAACAACAAGTTATATTTCGATCAATATAGATTTAGTATAACTACGTCTGGCATCACAATAGGTAACGGACTGTGTTCGATTTTTCTTTTTCTTTTATTTTTCTTTTCGATTTTTATTTTTAGTTTCTTTTCACTAAAATGTTAGAAGTACTCATCGACATTTTTTAAGGAATTTTAAATCCTCAGCCAACCGTGTATGTCCGGGCTCTTCATCTCCATCTGTTGTCGAGAAAAGTGCGTATCCCTATCAAGCTCAGACTCATTACATAATTCTCTGCATACGATACTATTATAGCATTATATAGTAGTATACATATTATATGATGTATATTAGTAATATTATGTATATTTATTTTGAAGGAGTTGTGGTGTGGTGTGAATCTTGGTCTGATGACCGCTAGTACCGAGAATATTAAAATGAGTAAGCTGTACAATTTATACAAGGATTGGTACAGCACAGTGAAGCATAATTTCGTGGCGTTAGAGGCAAATTTAACCGTTTTTACTTACTCATATAAATAGAAATTATTGTGTTGGCGCGAAAATTAGATTTTGAGATTTGGATGGATTACACGTTTTGAGGTCCCCTGAGTCCAAAAAAGTGGTTTTTAAAAAATGTCTGCCTGTCTTCAGTCTATGCAGATGCCTGGAGCCTAAACTACTGGGCAAATGTTGACCATGTTCGAAAAAATTATACCCCAAGGAGAAATTAAAAAATGAATTGTAGCTCCAAAATTTGAGGCGCTAGCCCCCAAAAACTCTGAAAAAAATATTTCTCGAAAACGGTTCCGACAATTTAAAAAAAAAAAAAAATGTAGTCCATTTAAATACAAATCTAACAATATAAGACGTTATTCTGAGAAAAATCTAGTTCCTGAGAAAATGGCTTAAAACGCGGACGGAGAGAGACCGGGTTCGATTCCCCGTCCAGGAGAAGTTATTTTTATGGTAAATTTTGATGAAATTTCAATAATAATTAAATGTACATTTTAATGGAAAACTATGGGCTAGTAATTATGAGCTCGTATATGAGAAAGTGTCTGAATTGTCTCGGACCGATTTCATATTCAGGGGATAACCAAATGGTACAAGAACCATAATATCTGAAGATTATAATAAAGATTTTAGTATCAACTATGATTTTATAACAACATGGACATTATATTATAATATTCCTAAGACTAGACACATTAAATTATTTCAACTTCATTTTCAATCTTCAAACGTTCAAATAAAGAATTAAATACTTCAAAGTAAAATTATCATTTTCTAAAAATAAAAAGCTCAATATTACTTTTCTTACAAAAAACAAATAAAACTACGACATTGATAATGCGAATCCATATAGTTATGTCAGTTGAAATGTAAATATTGTGAAGAAAACAGAAATATGCGGCAATCTTTAATAACCTTACGCTTACGTAGAATTGTCACCTTGTTGTGATTGTCAGAGGCATCTAGCGGCAAAAGTATGCAACAAGCTTTAGGGTATACGCAGCCTTAACAGAACTGAGTTTATAAAATGTATTAATTTTTTATTAAATCATAGAGCCAGACAGAGAAAAGTAAACTTCAGCACCGGGACTCGAACCACGGGCCTCTTTATTTCCAGTATAGTGCTCTGGCCAACTATACTGGAAATATAGAGGCCCATGGTTTGAGTCCCGGTGCTAAAGTCATATGTTGGGAAGACTTCCCAACATATGACAAAACATATGACTTCCCAATAACTTCATAAAAGAATTTACCCTCATAAGTGTAGTGTGAAACATAATTTCTGCAATCCCACAGCTTTTACTAACCCTTACTCCAATACTCAACATAAATTTGACTTTGAAGGTACTTAGATTTGTACCCAAAAAACCCTAACAAGTTCAATAATGAAACACAAATGAAATGTACACAATAATGAAATGTACTACATTTCCAAAACTCTCAATACTCTAAATTTCAGAACTGACACCAACAATCTAATCAACAGTTATACAAATTTAATTAATAATTTCTAATAATTGTTTTTGTTATTTTCATTGTGTTTGTTTCCGTGTTTTGTTTTATATACCTAAGTACTTTTTTAATATTGTATTCCTAGCCATATTTAGTATTCTAAGAAAATCTTGTTCCCCTAATCCACCTACCTAACATACCTTTAGCTTTTCCTAGTTTTCTGGATTTTCAACCACACATTCATTCATTCCTTTATAACATGTTGTAGAGTCAACCTCGACCTTTTTGTATATTTTTATTTTATAATTTGTTTCTTAATCTGATGATGTTAATAAATTTAGTGAAATGTTAGCATAAACTTTCTCACTGTGTTATATTGGACAGCATCTCACTAACATTAATTTTTGATGATGGGTCTTTATTATGTTAATATAAATCGTCGTATAAATAATTTACTTTCATTTTAAACTTAAATAAACTTATCTAGGTGAGAAGTCAGGTGGAAATAGTCGAAGAGGATGTCGAACATGTTGTTCCGTTGAACAACAACAACGATTGTTGTGAGAAAACAATCGCAGGAGAATCGGACGCAAAAATCGCCGCTTTAACTGCCGCTTGTTCCGAGAGACTCCTCAACCGAGATTTCCTTCTCGGGAGCGGAGAAGGTCCCTTCGTCGCCAGTACGAGTGATTTAGGACGCCCAACCGGTGTCAGACCTCGCCTGGCGCTACACAGCGCCAAGATGAGAGGTCTCAGAGACCTTCTCCTCGCCGAGAAACTTAACACTCAGGCGATTTCGCTTCAACTTACGGCGCAAAGTCAGGTAGGTGCTAAAAAACATTCTGCTCAGGCAGTCTCAGAATCCAGACCTAAGCGTACTCGTAGAGAATAAGCTAATCGTTTATAAAAAAAAAATATAATGCAAATGTACGAATTGTAACAAAACAAATGTCACTATCGTTCTCTCCCTATTTACTCTTCTGTTTTCCCATCTGCTTCATCCTGTATATTTGTTTTCGACTCATTGACAAAATATATAATATATGACTATTTTCATAGCTAGAGATCTATAGTTAATTAGATTTAAAATAATAAATAAAAAACCCTCTAGATTGTAGATAAATAAAAATTGATAAAATATTTTGAACTCAAGGTACAGGGTGGTCTTTATAGTATATACAGTATATATTTTCTTTCTTATTTTGGAACCCTGCTATAATTATTATGAAAAATCTAATGTAAATATAACTTAATATTTAAAAAAAGGGGTTTTTGGGTAATGTTAGCTTTCCAAAAAAAAAAAAAAAAAAAAAAAATCATTATCTTTGTTTGCGTACCTGTTTTTATTATTTTTTTTTTTTTTAATTCTTCTAGCCAGTGTGTGTTCTTTAGAAATTAAAACAAGAAATGCATTATCAGTCTAATGAAATAAAAATCCTTCTGGCTAATAATCCGTAAGATATACTTTTGGATCTATCTAATATCTGTCTTTATTGTTGAAAAAGGTAAAAAAAAGTTAATTGTTGTTTAACAATGCTGTATTTACCTTTTAAATCAATCTTAAAGGGTCTTATAAATATAAATGTAAAAGGAACTCTTAGCAGTAGGGGGGTAAATATTATTTAAACCCCAATAATATCAATATATATTTGTAATAAAAAAATAATAAAAGTATAGTTAGTTTTAACATCTACTATTGGCTCTAGATAATTTTAAGGTGCATTTTCTATGTTGTCATGATGTTTCAAAGTGGATTAAATACAGGTTGAATACAGTTTGTGGATCCGAATTTTCCATGGAAACCTCGATTCAATACAGATTGAATACATTTTTAATCCAGGTTCGATACACTAAATTCTGGGATCGTATGTGGATCGAGTTTCATGGAAACACCTGAACTCAATCCTGACATGTGTAGAGTGCGTGTGTAAAGGCCCTAGCGGTTTTCTGGTGAAACTAGTCAGATCTGTGAAAACACTACATTTCACTCAATCAAATAACATAACAAACCTGGTTATAAAAGGGAAGGTTAAAAATTATTTTATCAATTGATATTATTAATTTTATTGATTCAATACTACTCATGGAAACACCTGACTTGTTAAATCCCATAATAGGATTCAATCCATATTTCATCATGGGAACGTAGTAAATATTAGTTCTTTTGCTAGTAGGCTGATCTAGTCCCTCTAAAAACCTGACTTAAATCCTCATTAATTAAAAATACATATTGAAATTGAAAAGATGGGAAACATCAAAGACCTTCTAGAAAGTATATAAGGTAGTAAAAGCTTCAATCTTATACTTATTAGTAAAATACAGTAAAAAAAAAAAAAAAAAAAATAAGTATAAGTAATAAGTATAAGATTGAAGAAAATATATACTGTATATACTGTATAAGGTAGTAAAAGCTTCAATCTTATACTTATTAGTAAAATAATAATATAATAAACTAAACATTTTTATAAAATAATTTGTAAAAAAAATATTTTAAAAAGTGTTTTGCTTTGTGAATACTTCTACAGATAAAAATACAAACTTCAAACATTGGAATGAAATTTATTTTTTTTTAGGTAAGCTAACTTATTATTTATTTATTTTATATTTCGGTTAGGGGTATTGCCATTTTTTTATTTTTTTATTTTTATTTTTTATAAAAGGTAGAAGCATATTAAGCCTTTTAAAGAAAATATATATTTATAGAATTAACATTTTAACCCTAATATTAGATAAATAAAATGATAAAAGGATGAATTAGAGCTAAATTAAATTTAGTAATAATTTAAATTTCCCAAACCCAATCTACTAATCTGTCGAATAAATTATAAAATTGTTATTTTAATTAGATAAGGTATAAAACATGAGCGCTTATTATTCCCTGTGGTATATCTGTTTAAAAATAAAAGGCTTGGAATTAGGAAAACTTAAGAAAAATCTCTCTTCTTAGTTCCCTGTTAGATTGGGGGGTTTTTCCCCCAATTTTCTTTATACATGTACTATTTTTTTATAGCTTCAAAATGTGTTGTTTATTTTTTTAAAAAATGATTGTTTTTATTATTTATTTATTGTTGAAAAAGGTGAAAAATTTTGGTTGTTTAACATGATTAGCATTGCTAGTCGGGCTGTAATTTTACCTTTTTTTCAATTTATTTTTTTTTTTAAATTGTTAACTTATTATTATTCTGTTTATTTATTTGTGTGTTTCTCTTATTATGTGTAATTATTTTTGTTGTATTAAAATGTGTATTTTTCTTTTGATGCTTTAACATTAATGATGTGTTTGTTTAATTAATTAGTTTTATATATATATTTGATTTATGATTATTTAATTATTACTAGAGTGTTGAAACATTTGTTTGTTTTATAAACTAATCCAAATCAAAAATTGAAAAAAAAAAAAACTATTAAATTGTTAAAATTACTACAATATTTTCAAAACAATACTTAGTTGTTTTCAACTTTCTCTTTTGAACTTCTTCTAATAATAACAGTTCCATTTATTTTATTTATTTATTTTTTATTTTTTATTTTTTTTACTTAATAATTATTGATGAAATTGAAAGTAATTAATGATTACTTTTGACCGATAGGATGCCACTTGATTTATTTCCTCCTTAGATTTGACTTGATAAAGAAACAAATCTATGTGTTTTGGTGCAAAATAAATAATATTAGTATTAATACTGATAAATCATTAGTTATTAATTTCAGCTGTCGTCGCTACTAGATATAAAAAAAAATATGATTTTTTTTTTTTTTTTTTTTTTTTTTTTTTTTTTTTTTTTTTATATGTTGGAGAAAAAATACAACAAATGATTTTGGTTTACTTATTAAATAAGTGGCATCCTATTACTTCAAAAGTACCAATTTACAAAAAAAAGTTGAAATATAATTATGTGAGTGCACAAATCCTCATTTTATGCAATTTAAAATTCATGGAGTCTCTAAAATTGAATAATCAGACAAAAAAATACTTCCTGTGATAAAAAAAGAGATTTCATGCATGTTGAATATTTCCCAAATAATATTTCTTAATCTGAAATTCACCATCACTTTTTTTTAAAAAACAAATCTGCATATAAAATATTTTGTTAAAATATTTATTTCATGTATCTTTTTATATTTGGCATTAGGTTATTTTATTATTATTTATTTTTATTTATTTATTAATTTTTTTTTGTTGATTTGTTACTCTGTAAAATTGTCCTTCAGTTTTTTTGTTTTCTGATGGAGTGCTACAGTCTGTCCCAAATGAGATTTAGTGAGTTGACAGCGCGGGAAAAACTAGCAAATGGGGTGGGGAGCCAATGAGAGCTCAAGATTTGCCCTCTGGATAACCATAGAAGAAGTTTAATGTCTCAGAGGTTGGCCAATCTCTGTGTCACTTGATTTCCCGTGGTGTCAACGCACTAACTCTCCTTTGGCACAGACTGTAAAAGATTCTCCAAACTGAGTTTACGGAGTTTTGGTGATTGTTTCTCGTTTAAACACTATATTTTATTAATTGTATGTTGTTTATTGTTATTTTTGTAAAAAAAGGATATGAACAATTTAAGATAAAACATAAAAGTAATTTTTAGGGATAAAATTAATAGATGAAATAATATTAAAAGAAATTGATACTTAAAAAAAATAAAAATTAGGATAAAAAATAATGTATTTTTAAAGCATTTACTTAAGTTAAAAGTATTGTTTTTAATTAAATAATTTATTTTATCAAACAAAACTTTTATTTTATTTTATTATAATAATTTGCATTTGAAGATAAAATGATTTTTAAATAATTATTTATTTTATTTTATCTTTTTTTTATGCGTTACTTCTTTGAGAATGATTTCTATGATTTACATAATATCTAACTTTCTAGATTTATTTGACTGTCTAGTAAAAAAATCATGTTTTAACAAATCTTTGTGAACAATGGAAAATTGGCTGAAAAGTTTACTGGATTCAGCTGAAGTAATACCTTGACTTCCACTACCCCTGTCGTGTGCAAATCTGCACATGACCAACACGATTTTTAGATTGTTTAATCTAAATCAGACAACTGCCTTGGATTTCATGAAACCTGCCACATCCAAATAACTTTGGTTTTTTCATTTTTTTTTGCAATAAGTAATAATATAATTGTTTTATTATCTAAGATTTGATTACATACTCATTTTTCTTCTAAATTATTGTTTTCTTTAGCCCCTAGTCCCATTTAAACAATTTGTATATTTTTATATGCTAAATTTTACCCCGACTTAGGTACTACACAAATTTGACTTACACGGTTATCTATCTATCCCACCTTTTGTGTAAGTTCGAGGTATTACTGATCACTAAAATTAAAATAAGTATCAATCTACAGGTTGATTTTTATTTTTTTTATTTTAAAGTTATTTTAAGTTCTTATTAAATAATGTTGTCATGTGTTGTACTATAGCAGATTATTAATAAAATGAAATTAAAATTATGAATGAAAAGTTATGGTTTTTAACATTTCTCAAAATAGAAAAATACTAAATTATTATTGAATTACTCCTAAATTTTTTTTTTGGAAAAATTAATGAATTAATTATTTTTTTTATTTTTTTTATAATAGCTAATAGTTTATGTTGGCTATTAATTATTGGCATTAAAATATAATTAGATCAAATGTTATGTAATTTGTTTTTTTTGTTAATTACAAGACAACTGTCCCTTGTATACCTTTAATGTGCTATTTTCAATTTATGTAAATTAATGTGTAATAACAATTAATATTATTATATTCCATATTACATTGAATATAAGACACCATCGAATTTAAGATGCACCCTAATTTTGAGAATCTATTTGGTTAAAAAAAAAAATTGAATTTAAGACGCCCTTCAATAATTTTATTATGAATACAAATTTTGATTTTCTTCATTAACATAAACATAGGTTAATTTAGTCACACGTAGAAATTAATTTACTCAGAAACAATTGAATTTGAATTGCTTGAAAAATGAGTCGTCTTCCCAAGATGAAATTAGTGATAGAACTAACAAACTTTTTAAATCCAAACCGAATGGAAATGGAATGTTAGGGATTCTTATAATTGAATAATTGGAAATAGTGAAATAAACAATCATGAGCTTTCCGCAAATAATAAAACACGCTGTTGGTAACATTTTTTTTTTTTTTTTTTTTCTAACTTCAACTTTTTTAATTCAAGCCTTCAGCATTCCCATGCTATGAGATTAATAGTAATGAGGATCTTTTATTTTTTTTTTTTTTTTTTTTCTAACTTCAACTTTTTTAATTCAAGCCTTCAGCATTCCCATGCTATGAGATTAATAGTAATGAGGATCTTTTATATAATCGAGTAGTGTCCCGACGACGGCGACGACTCACCTCTAAATGATTTATAACGTTAAAAATTGGTGAGCCATAAGCTGGGATTGAACCAGTGACCTCCTGTGTGTCAGGCGAAAACGCTTCCGTTGAGCTATGCCTTTTTAATGATTCGGAGGGCATAAAACTTTCTATTTAAACAGTATAATATATCTATTTAAATATTTTAATTATAACTATCTCTTTTTGGACTATATTTTATTCTGCCCGTTTTCACGGGCACGGGCATAACGGCTAGTATAGTAATAATGAGGATAATATAGAATTTAAAAAATTATAACCTATAGCAGTTACATAAAATATAATACATATGTTTATCACTTTATAATCTCGTGCATCAAGATAAACTTAGACATCTGTGTAAATGGTTTTAATAAAAATATATTACATAAAAGTAATTAATGATTACTTTTGACCGATAGGATGCCANTCTAAATGATTTATAACGTTAAAAATTGGTGAGCCATAAGCTGGGATTGAACCAGTGACCTCCTGTGTGTCAGGCGAAAACGCTTCCGTTGAGCTATGCCTTTTTAATGATTCGGAGGGCATAAAACTTTCTATTTAAACAGTATAATATATCTATTTAAATATTTTAATTATAACTATCTCTTTTTGGACTATATTTTATTCTGCCCGTTTTCACGGGCACGGGCATAACGGCTAGTATAGTAATAATGAGGATAATATAGAATTTAAAAAATTATAACCTATAGCAGTTACATAAAATATAATACATATGTTTATCACTTTATAATCTCGTGCATCAAGATAAACTTAGACATCTGTGTAAATGGTTTTAATAAAAATATATTACATACTACATTTTATTATTATATATTATATTTCAAGTATCCATTACTTTGTTATATTATTAAAAAAAAAAAAAATAAAATAACTTTTAATATTTTTAGCTATTTGTTATCATAAATATTTAAGTATGGTAATAAAATTTTATTGTAAAATTAAATTCATTTTTTTTAAGTTCATTATAGTAGATTTTTTTTTTTAGGTATTTTAAATATTATTATTTAGCTAAAAGAAAATGTTATATAAAAAAAATCATGAGAGTCAGGTTAAAATTTATTGTTTATTTTATTTTTTGAAATTGAATTTATTAGTTGTACAATTATTGTTTCAACGTTAGATTGTGGCTGTTAAATTCATAAATAATGAAGGCCATATTGTGGTTCTTGGGTCCAATTGGTAGCTGACCTTCACCTACTTAACTCTAACTTTCTACTATTTCTACGACCATTCTTTCCAAAATTGCCATCTTTTGGTATTCTTAGTTTCATAACTCCTTTTCCTTTGATGTATTTGATTAACTTTTTTTCTAATCTTTAATTTTATCCGCACTTAAAATAAAGTGTTTAGGCTGTAAGACTTTAATACAAATAACTTCTAATTGTATAGATGAAACTTTAGATTGTTAAATGCTTATTAAAACCACATTTTTTGGACAGCCATTACACGGCCCCTTTAACGTCAATACATGTCTGAGAGTGAATGGGCTGCTCTTCGAACAAAGTTTTAGGTTTGACGACGAAATTGTCAACTTTCATTACCAAATTTATTGATAGACATTGATAGTTTTGCTGGCAATTTTTTAACCACATTTTTTGTCTTTTTTCTGTTTGAGATGATATAGTGTGTTAAATTATATCGTCATTATTAGTGTGTTATTTATATTTTATATCTTAAAATTGTGAGATAATATCTCTGAAATCCTAAACTATTTTGTCCTTAAGTAATTATTTCATATATAATATATTATCGACGACACTATAGTGGCACACTCTAATTAATACGTAGTAGTATTCAATTCAATGAAAATAATAATATTTAATTTTAGCTGATTTAAATGAAATAAAGGTTGCAACTTTTAATATTTAAGAAAACAATGTGATGAAATGTTTCCTTTTTTCCTAAAAAAAAATATGGACGGTCGATAACTCACTATACTCATGAAAAAGAAAGCTTCTTTGTTTAAATACTTGTGTTAAATATTTCCTGAATTCAAGTTTACCGCCCAAATTATTTAAATACACCTTATTAGGCCAACAATAGACAATTTTATTTCAATATAGCAAGTCGTTAGTAAACAAAGGTAGGTATGCAAATGTTAAAATTAAGTCGCCAATTAATTTTTTTTCATTTAAGTTGCAAAATTTAAGGATTGACTTTTCTGGCTTTGTATTATTAAATTTATTATTATTATTATTATTATTATTTTTAATATACTATGAATTACAAATGGAAAATGAAATATTCAAAATTAAATCGTTATAAAGGTATACAAGGGCTTTTATCTTTTTAATAAATGTATCTATTAAATTCTGTTGTTACATATTATAAACAATATTGTAAATTATAATTTTTTTGTTTGGAGAAAATCAAGAAAATTGAAAAAAAAGAAGATTTAAAAAAAAAAAAAATTGATTTGAGAAAATTTATTTTCAAACAAAAATTGATTTTTTTTGTTTGAAGAAATTTTATGCTTGCATACTGAATTATTGAAAAGAAAATATCGATGAAATTAAGTTGACTAGTGGTGGTCTCCTGTATCGGTACTTAAAATCATGTGGTCTCGTGCATCAGTACTTGAAATCATATGGTCTCTTGTATCAGTACTTGAAATCATGTGGTCTCATGGATCAGTACTGGGTCAATCCATACGAAGTGGTCCAAAAATTAAATAGTTGGTTGCTCGACCATTTTAAAAAAAAATTATATTTTCCCTGTTGTTTCTCTCATATTTAAGGTGTTCAAAACAATGCTTAAAAATTTTTTATCTTAAACCGTTTAGGTGTGGCGGCCATTTTTGATTTCCTTCGCACGCTAATTTGTGTGTTTGTGGGCATTTACGTCAACGCTCATATCTCCTAAACTATTTGTCCTAGAAGGCTGAAACAAAAACCAAATTAAAGGTAATTGCCCAGTGTTTAACTTAGGTTATGTCCATATTTCACCTAGTAATTTTCCTTCCATGAGAAAATTTCACCTGAAGTTGGATATCAAAATCAAGAAAATTTCGCTTTTCGGAAATTTTTTTCTGAAGGAAGGAGTTATATATACAGCTTGATATTTTTTATATGAATAGGCATATATCAGTAGCATTACCCAAAAAAATATCAATCATAAAACTTGAATACTTTTATTTTTATAAATTTTTGAAAATTGGAATTTTTGAAAATTTGCCATTTTTGGGCCTCTATATCTCCGATGGGGCTGGATCGAAAATTCTGAAATTTGCACAACTTACAGGGCTCTTGTATTAGGTCAACCGAAATAAAAAATCATTTTGTATATTTGGGTAGCAAAAAAGTTATGCAAGCTCAAAAATGCAGAAAAAAGCTACGTGATAAAGTCGTTTCAGCAAGCTTTATGGCTGATCGACATTTATTTTTTTGATGAAAATTTGTCTTATTTCCATTATTCAATTGGTTTGACATAGCCTGGATTCGTTAAATTCAAATATATCTTTTTTAAAATTTTTTATAGCCCTGCTATTAAAAATAACATTGAAAAAAACATTGCAGATGTGTAATAATCACAATCTTATCGTAATTATATAGTAACATTGAATAAAAATATGTCAATTCTTATCTTGTGCAACTGCAGGCCAATTTTACAATTTTTTTTAAAGTGATTATTAAAAGCAATGCCAACTGAAGTCCAAAGTTTGGATCAACAGATGGTGAAGATGGCAAAACATAGGAAACATTTTTAAGTCTCAGTCAGTTGCAGTTAATTTAAATAACTAAGTAGTGCTGTAAACTATTTTTTATATATGAAAATACAACAGATTTATGATTGTTATCTCCTTAACATAAATTAATTAAAAATTAACCCCAATGATAACAACTGTCCTATTCAAAAGCAACAGACTGAGTCTTAGAGGCACTCTGCATTGTTTGTATTTTTAATAGCCGGGCTATAAAAAATTTTAAAAAGATATATTTGAATTTAACGAATCCAGGCTATGTCAAACCAATTGAATAATGGAAATAAGACAAATTTTCATCAAAAAAATAAATGTCGATCAGCCATAAAGCTTGCTGAAACGACTTTATCACGTAGCTTTTTTCTGCATTTTTGAGCTTGCATAACTTTTTTGCTACCCAAATATACAAAATGATTTTTTATTTCGGTTGACCTAATACAAGAGCCCTGTAAGTTGTGCAAATTTCAGAATTTTCGATCCAGCCCCATCGGAGATATAGAGGCCCAAAAATGGCAAATTTTCAAAAATTCCAATTTTCAAAAATTTATAAAAATAAAAGTATTCAAGTTTTATGATTGATATTTTTTTGGGTAATGCTACTGATATATGCCTATTCATATAAAAAATATCAAGCTGTATATATAACTCCTTCCTTCAGAAAAAAATTTCCGAAAAGCGAAATTTTCTTGATTTTGATATCCAACTTCAGGTGAAATTTTCTCATGGAAGGAAAATTACTAGGTGAAATATGGACATAACCTAAGTTAAACACTGGGCAATTACCTTTAATTTGGTTTTTGTTTCAGCCTTCTAGGACAAATAGTTTAGGAGATATGAGCGTTGACGTAAATGCCCACAAACACACAAATTAGCGTGCGAAGGAAATCAAAAATGGCCGCCACACCTAAACGGTTTAAGATAAAAAATTTTTAAGCATTGTTTTGAACACCTTAAATATGAGAGAAACAACAGGGAAAATATAAATTTTTTCTAAAATGGTCGAGCAACCACCTCTGGACCACTTCGTATGGATTGACCCTACTTGAAATCATGTGGTCTCTTGTATCGGTACTTGAAATCATGTGATCTCATGTATCGGTTCTTGAAATCATGTGGTCTCATGTATCAGTACTTGAAATCATGTGGTCTCGTGTATCAGTAATTGAAACCACCCTGTTAAACTTAGATTTATCAAAAAATGAAATTTAGACAACTAAACCTATCAATTTCAAGACCTTTTTAAATAAAACCACAATATATTTTTTCTACATAGATTAATTATAAAACAGTATTTAAATATATAAAAAATAAAGTTGATTAATTATTGAAATAAATGATAATAAATTATATGAAACAGTTAACATTATTATGTATTAAAAATTGTATATTAAAATGAAAGTGTATACGCATAAATTATTATTGAAAATATAGATTGATAAAAAAAAAAAAAAAATATTGCTATGTACCTCTGGAACAAATTTTTATTATGACTAAAACAAAAAAATAATAAAAAAAATAACTTTTAAGTGTATGTCTTGTATAATGAGGAAACATTATTTAAATAATGTGACGAAAGAATGTTTTTAAAATTACTTTTTAAAATTAACTCATACATTGATAATACTTATTTCCTATTTCTTAATTTTCTAAATTTCTTTGATTGTTTATGTGTAAAATTAATAATGATATAGGTGCTCTTCAACTTACTAAGGGTTTATATTCTAGTGAATGTATTATTGATTTTTTTTTAATTTAAAAGCATTTGAAGTTGCTCTAACAAAGCTGCTTGCTTTATGGACTATTGCTGACCCACCACTTCTAGTGCGATATTGTCCCTTATTTAGCAAACTTTTTAAACTGTGTGTTTTTTTTAAATTTTTTGAGGAGAACTAAAATTAAGACGAATGAAGATAAATAAGCACAGAAAATAAAAAATACCGTATACAAGGTGATAAATGAGTTAATTTTCAGATATAACAAACCATTAGACTACAAATACCTAAAACGGTACGCGGTGCAGTCTTAATGACACGTAATTTTTTTGGAACGAAGTTATGGCACGTTCGGAGCCTGGGAGTGAATCCGAAAAAAAACTACCAAACTCACCGTCACAAAATAACCGTCATGAAATCATCGTCACGCAAAATCCGTCACGAAATATCTACCGATGACGATAACTTGAGAAAAGGATCACCGAGTTTGTTGAAATTTGGTACACATGTTCATTTTACCAATGCCCAGGCTGAGTTCGTTTGAAAACGTTATCCGCCCAAGTGTTCACGCGCAACGCTCGCGTAAACGTAAGCTTCAAAAAGACGTGGAAAAATGTTATTATCCACATCACCTTCTTCCGTCAGAGTTAAGATTACTTGAAAAAAACCTGCTCAAAAAGACTTTAAAACATATGTTAATTTCTCTTGCACCATATTCTTTAGATGAATATTTCACCTTATTTTCTGGATAATTTTTTTATCCTTTTAATATTTATTAAATGACGAAATAAAATGCTTGGATTGACATAACTACAGATAATAAAAAATAAATATTATGGAACCCTGTTACTTGTTTTGTTTATTTTTGTTATATGTCAAATAATATGTCACTTGGTTTTATAAATATCGAAAATAAATTGAAGTTAACAGTTTATACGTCTTTAGCATTTTATGTGATTTTATAATTTATATTTAATGAAAAATGTAAGGAACTTTGTTCCTACCGGGTGTCCCGCGTCACGTAATGTCACCCCTATTTTTAAAAGGAATCAAAGTGGGATTTTTTTGGCCCTCCTGAAAAATGGACAAAATAGTTTGAAAAGTTTTTCAGTACAGGGAGATCATGACAGGTCTCAGTAAGAGATTTTAAAGTGAATAAGGGAGCAATTTTTTTTTAAGCGAGCTTCTTATATTCAACTTATTATTTCAATCTGTCTGTCTGTCAGTTACGTTTACGTGTCCGACGATAACTTGAGTAAAAGTTGACCGATTTAGTTGACATTTTGTATACATGTTCATTTTACTAATGCTTAGGCTAAGTTCGTTGGACAGCGTTATATGTCAAAGAGTTCGCGCGCAATGCTCGTATAAATATGAGCTTCAAATGTAAAATTATAATTTCAGGACAGGAAAAGATTCTATCATCACCTATTCGATAAGACAAACATTTTTTTACAAATACAATTATTTAATAAAACCAACAGCAACATTGCTATAAAGTGATAAAGATTGTTAAAACTTTTAAAGGGGACATAAATGTTTAAAATAGAGATTTAATACACTTTAATATAGGATAAAACTACAATCACTATATTGCAAATTATTTTTGGAACGAAGTTCCTTATGGGACGTTCTGGAGCCTGGAGTGAATCCGAAAAAAACAACCTTCACAAAATCACTGTCACAAAACCAAGCATCACGAAATCTACTGATGATGATAATTTGAATAAAAGATGATTGAGTTAGAACACCGACACTGCTATGAAGTGATAAAAATCATTGAAACTACTAAAGCGGACATAAATGTTTAAAATAGAGGAAACAACGTTTTTACCGATATCTTACGTTCTAACATAATGTTTTTAATATAACTTCATACACATTGGTCTAAAGTACAATTGAAACAGGCGTGTAAAATTTTAACGTGATACATGCAGTAGTTTTTTAAATCCTTTATATTAACTTCACTTTTGTGCCTGGGTGCCTGGGGGAGTGCCTGGGTGCCTGGGTGCCTGGCGTCAACATTTTTGGAAGGCTAGTTAACCCTCTTCTACTTATCCGATCGAGCTGAAACTTGGCACATAGACTCTCTACCAATACAACAACATTTTAACAAATTAATTAATTAATTAAATTTAATTAATTAATTAAT
>KZ651391.1:61833-72276 GCA_001010745.2 Gerris buenoi
TTAAAAAAAAAGGATTCAAAACGAATATAAAAATAGATATAAATAATGCCGAATTAGAAAGTGCCGTCGGCCGACGGGCAACGGCACGGCCTCACCACCCTTAGCTGGCTATGTATGTCGTTAGCTAATAAATAACTGTATTGTTTGTTTAGCTAAGATATTATATACTTTAAATTCTAATATGGTCTATTTTATTTAATAACCCTTATTATAAGCATTAAGTTCCGTATTTCTTATTTATTCGCTTACTTATGTATGTATATTAATAAAACAAATAGTACTTTCATAAAAAAAAAAATATATACAGTTTTACGTAATAAAGTATGTAACAATCAATATGCTATAAAAATATATTATACAATTGTCGCGAGGAAGCTAAAAAAAAATGAGAAAGTTACGACAAAAAGCGGTGTAGGTGTAAAACAACTCCGCACAGGGAAGTAGTTTGGTGTAGAACAGGCCCGCACCTGGGGCACGTTTCCACTCAGAGTCGCCCGCAGCGAAAGGGTTAAGAAGTGGTTATGGGAAATGGGGAAAAAATATTGCTACACTAAGGCAACCACATTTATTCCAATAAAAATAAATGTTAGTTTTAATTTGCTGGTCTTTAAATAGATATAATACAATTAATTTGTAAAAATGTTATACTTGGACGAGTCTCGAATCCCAAACTTTGTTACGATTCCACTATATGAAAAAATTCACTCAACCGCCGCCAAAGAAGTTTCACTTTAAAAAAATTAGCTTGATTTTAGTTTTGGTTAAAAAAAGAGCCCTGATGACAGCGTTAGAGATTTCAAAATTTAAATTGAGACTTCAAAATTGACAGCGAGCGTGTCAAAATTTTGAGCTCTTATTGACTCCCTGCCCAATTTTTGTTTTAAACCTCCTGTGCTGTCATCAGGGCTCTTCTTTTCTTAACTACACTGGAGTCCTAAGCAGGGTAAATTGAACACATTATCAGCTTATGGGCAATCTACGTCCCACGGACAAACTTTGCCCAACAGATATTCGCAGTGCATAACAACATAACACAATCACAAAATTTTAGCTTGATGTTAGTTAGTTAGTTTGCTGTTGTGTAGTTATCTACTGGATGATGTATCTCAAAAACAAATGAATTGATTTAATTTAGCAGGTAAGAGAAATACAATCATGGAATACACGAACCAGTAAGCAGTAGTCGTTCCGAAGAGGTAAACAAATCCAGATTTAGTAGCGAGTTGAGGTCGACTGGTTCCCATGAAAGTCATCAGACCACCGAATATTCCGGCGCCGATGCCGTACAGCCAGCTGTTTCTGAAGCAAGGGATTTGTGATACATCACGCCCAAATATAACGGGACCTTTACCAGAGCCCTAAAACAAATAAATAATACACATTATAATATAATAGTCCTAACAATTTCATTAACACATAAGGTCTCTCCTCCTTTCTATTACAAACTTCAAGTATAAACTATCAAGTAATCATTCAGTTCAAAATCACAAATAAGTTATGAACTAAAACTACAGGTCCTTGGCTACTTCCATCTTTGGGGATCTACCTGTTTGCAGGTACTCACTCTCCTAACAAGGAGAAACTGCAATAGGTTAGACAGACTATAATAGTCCAAAAAGTTCATTGTATTGACTGAGACTTTATAGTAATCATACATAATGAATCGTTTATATCACTAGTTGAAAGAAATATAACACTGTAATTATAAAATATAAGTTTATTGGTCTATACCACAAACTTTCCTCTGGGAAATACACAGAGCCATTGGTAATCCCAACAAAATCTAGAAAGAACCAATCTAAACAATTCCATACTATTCAAATCCCTATACCTAATACAATATAATATAATCCCTAATATAAGTATTTCACTCACTTTACCCTTTCTTAATATGAACACACCCATTCATAATTATTATTAATAACATTTTCATTCCAACTAATCTCCTTCACTTGATTATTAATAACAGTTGTCAATCTTCATTAACTCGTAGTTAATAGTTGTCAAAGTTTTCTATCTGTACAATTATGTTACTAATTAATTTCTTATTATTTATTATTTTGTGATATGTTTAGAGTTTCTCCTTAGATTCTATTACAGTACAATTCAGGAAATAAGACGTGCGTTGACAGCGCGGGGAATCAGATGACACTCAGATTGGCCAACCTATGTGAGGGTAAAAATAAAGCCACTAGGTCTGTTTTAAACGGTTATCCCTAGGGCCGCGCCCCTCCACTAGAGATTTTTAGTTTTGCAAAGTTGGCTCAACCTATTGCCCGCCAAATTCTCGAGCTCACGTTGGTTCTCCCCACAATTTGTCAAACTTTCCCACACTGTCAACACACAAACAACACTGTCTTCTTTCCTGAATTGTACTGTAAACATTGTGCAATTTAAGTCTAGTAATTTTTTAGTACATACTTCCTTCACACCCAGAATAGATCATAATCCGATAGTAAACCCCTCACATCTGCTACTCCACGAATCCCCCACCTGACCTTATGTCCTAAACCCTAGCCACCTTACCTTCTCGTCACTCTAGAAATATAAGTCACTGAAGATAGCTGTCATACTTTTATAAATTCTTTATATCTTATTATTTTAGAGGCTGAAACCTGTCTGATTTATAATAAATTAAAAATTGTGGTACAAACCAATCGTCTTATATTTTATAATTACAGTGTTTTATTTCTTTCAAGCGGAGGGACATGGCCCTAAGGATAACTGTCTTTGTCCTTTCTCTCACCCCTAGGCTGGCAAAGATGAGCTGTCAGAATTAAAAAAAAATTCGGCTGTACAGTATAGTTTTATGTCTCAAACGTATATATTAAGTATTGATTAGAATCAAATATACTAGCTTGGGTAGATTCTCGAACGTATCTTGCATTCTTTTGTTTAACAAAATATAAAAAAATGTAAATTCAGTCGAGCTCACCGGCTAACGGTGAAGGCAGCCAAACAGTTATTTCATCCGAAACCATAGCTTTCAACTATAATATATAACATTCTAATAAGTTTTGGTAACTTGGTTTTTAATACTTCAAATAAATATGTGTCTTCACTTCTAATCGAGTGACAGCGAGCCCTAATAGTTTTGTTCTTTTAGATTAATTTACAACAAAATCAAAACTCACTTCAATTTTAGAATAAGCTGGAAGTTCGCCCATAATTATAAAGAAGATAATCAATTTTTAAAAGAAAATAACTTAAATTTCTTTCCGGCAAAAATTCGAATAACATTCAAAATATTATCAATTTCAATTCTTATCTTATTTTTGTTCATCGATGATAAAATTACAAACAACCCAGGATAATTTACAAATCGCTTTTATGTGTGGCATGGTTTAGTATCATGAAATGAACGATAATCCTAAATTATAACTGAGATAAATGATAAATAATATTAAATTTTCCATATAATATTATTAAATACCATTTAGCCGTATTTTAAAGCTGTCCCTTAACTCGTTTTTACTTTCTCATATAAAGAGAAAGTATTGTGATAAAGAAAATTCAATTTTGTTGGATTTACAAGTTTTGAGGTCCCCTGAGTCCTAAAAGTGTTTTTTTTTTTTTTTTTAAAGTGTATCTCTTAGGCGGCTTTCACACTGCGAGCGAGACCGAGTAAGGCCGATTCCATTTGAGAAGCAAATACATGTATTAGCATGGGTCTATTCACTTTAAACGCCGATCGAGACCGGCCCGAGCGAGACCGAGCTGACTCGGGCGTTTTTATTAGCTAAGCGTTTTCAGTGACCGAAAACGCTTTGCTAATAAAAATGCTCGAAAAAAGCACCCGAGTCGGTTCGGTCTTGCTCAGTCCGGTCTCACTAATTGTTTAATGTGAATTAACCCATGCTAATACATGTAATTGCTTCTTAAACGGAATTGGCCTCAGTCGGTCTCGCACGTAGTGTGAAAGCCGCCTTACGGGTGGAGCCTAAACTACAGGGCCGACGAAATTTGGCATACATGTTCAAAAATATCATACCTTTAGGCGAAATCGAGAAATGAATTTGAGCACCAAATTTAGGGCGCCACCCCCTATCTTTTACTTCGATTTCAAGAACAAGAAAGGGAAAAAACAAACATTATAATTATATTACTAAAAGCAAGAATAATCTAGATTCCAATTTCTTTGCCCCTCCCCCCTTATTTTCATACCTCCCTCAATAGAAAAAATACATGTGGTGTCGCGGGACACCCAGTAGGAACGAAGTTCCTTACATTTTTCATTAAATATAAATGATTGATTCACACTCCTAAGTACGTATACATTGCTAACTATTTACACATGACAGAGTTAGAAAAGAGACAAAATTAAAAGTAACGAACGGTTTACTTTTGAATTTTGAAGTCAAAATTAAAAGAAAATCATTATTTGTATAATTAAAGCAAGCGTCTTACTATAAATATACATTGAATATAAGAAAAAAGTTGATCATGAAGTTTATAGTGAAAGAGTATGTTTGTTAGAAGTTTGGATTGAAATAAAACTGTTTTCTACCTACCAGGCCAATTAATTTAAAATATATCTCTTCCCTACTCTACAGCTTCTGCTTGTATCAGGGTGAAATTTTACATGATTATATTTTATTTATTTAAAAAACAAAGTATCATTTTTGACATATATAACAAAAATAAATCAAAACAAGTCAAGTAACAGGCTTCCTTAATAACACTTTTTCCCGACTTTAGAAGCTTACTTAAACGCGAGCGTTGCGCGTGAACGCTTTGGCGGATAACGTTGTCCAACGAACTCAGCCTGGGCACTGGTAAAATGATCACAAATTTCACCTAACTCGGTGATCTTTTACTCAAGTTATCGTCATCTGTAGATTTCGTGATGGTGATTTTGGTCATTTTTTCAGATTCACTCCCGGGCTCCAGAACGTGCCATTAGGACCTTCCTTCCAAAAATTTAAATGGCAAAATTTCATAATAATTAATTGATTCTGGCAACTGCAGAAGCATTTTTAATTTTTAAGCTTCCAAGTAAAGCTGAGCTGGTACTTGTGTAGATTTTTACTCCCCTATGTTTGTTAGAATATAAATACTACATTCCTTTGTCTAAATAACTATTATATATAATTTTTTATAAGACGATGAGATGTGAAGTCCAATGTACTTTGGGACAAAGGAATACACTTCAGTTTTTATAAGGGGAATAACCGTCTAAAGAATAAAGAAGGACATTCCATTATTCCATACACCTCCTTTCGATTGTTACTCTGGAAGAGAGAATAATTAGGATGATTTTCCATCTAAATAATAGGACCTCCTGCAAAGACTATTTAAAACAATATCTTATCATACTGTATAATATAGTATCAACTATCCCAGTGTGTTTATTGCATATTTGTAAAAAAGAATCCAACTCCAACTAAACTTTAATACACCGGGGAAGTGTGACGTCACTTACGTAAAAAAGTGTGTGTTGTTAGGTTAGCTGGCTCATAATATTGAATGTACGACTGGGTTTTATCAGTGCTATTTTACTTTATTATTTTTTAATCAATTATGTGTTTTATCATCTATAATGTATACATTTATTGACTTATTAATGATGTTACTGATACGTGATAAGGTTAAAAACAGTTAAAAAAGCTTTTAATAGAGTAAAAAGAGCACATCTATAAGTAAGTTATTTTACATTTTATTTGAGTTATTTGTGAAAATTATTTGTTTTATTACCTATAATGTATACATTTGTTGGCTTATTAATAATGTTACTAATATATGATAAGGTTAAAAAAGCTTTTAATAGAGTAAAAAGAGCACATCCGTAAGTAAGTTATTTTACATCTTATTTGAGTTATTTGGAGAATTATTTGTTTTATCATCTATAATGTATACTTTTGTTGACTTATTAATAATGATACTAATATATGATAAGGTTAAAAAAGCTTATAATAGAATAAAAAGAGGAAAAAACTATGAAATGCATACAGAACACTAGTAAACAATGGTATATTATGAGCCAGATAGGATAACCTGACGAAAAATTTGTGGAGGACGCATGACGTCACAGCAACCTTTGTCACCTTTACGTAACCTCTCTGACACGACGTATTTGAGGAATAGACAGTTTTGCCTTCCTGCAGAACCAATCTACACAAATACTCATGATAACATGGGCCTGCAATGCTACAAATTACTATTACCCGCTAAAAAAATAAACTACCTTATCAATCAATTTAAAAAGCATTTTAAAAAATTGTTGACTACGACATGTTGCTATCAGAATTTTCAGTGGTTTTTTTTTTTTTTTTTTTCAATGTCTGTTAATTTATTTTCCCTGGGTTTTATTAATTATAAGATTTATGTTTTATTGCCAAATTTGTATATGTTGACTTATTATATCTGATTTTAAATTGGTTGTGCAATAAAGATTTTTTTTTTTCTGTGTGTCAAAAGTTACAACTCAGTTGGCTCAGATTGGCCAACCTTAATAAGGTAAAAAATAAAGCCTATAGCCTATGCTCTATCTTAGCCAGTAAAATAATTCCATAAAAAAGAAATATTTATTAAATACATGAGTGTGGAAAAGAAGTTGTGTTTATAACTCTCTCTGTGATGTCATTCATTATATATTGTATGCTTGCCATATTTTTCCAGAGTCAAACTGTTGCACCAGAGTATTTTTGGGGTACTCCTCAAAAATAGGAGGAGGAAGAGGAAAGGCAGGTCTAAATTGAGACTAGGATAACTTGGAAGTCAAAAAAAAGAAGAAAATAAAAATAAATTTTTAAGTTTTAATTCTATATACAATTATTTACTTTAAAAACTATAAATATGGAGGAAAGGTAACAAGTGCTCATGTAGCTTTAGTTGGTGGCCAAGCCCACTGGTTGGGAGGAGGAGAAGAGATGAGGGGCTCCCAGGGTTTCCAGTTAAGCATGTTCCTAGCTAGGACCAGCTCGTTCTCTGCTTGAATAATGATCTCCTCCACTTGACCACAGTCAATCTTCTCCTCAATCTCCTGCACCGTTTTGCTCTAAAACACATCAAATAAAACATAAGAAACCATCGTCATATTGTCAAGCAAGGAATCATAAAAGAGGAATTGCACCTAGGTTGGGTACACTTAGAGATGTAAATGAAAAAAATCAAGCCTGTTTTTTTTTTTTCAAATGCATTTTTCTAACTAATTTTTATAATATTAAAAGCTTAACTAAGATTAGTTATTTAATTCTGATATAAGAAACAAAATATGAACAAATTTTAGAATAATATTTTAATCTGATAAATCATATTCCTTATAGTGCAGGAGATAGCGTGCAAAAAAGTGTTTGACTAACACCAAGCTAGAATTTTGTATACAAGCCAATCTTTTAGCGCCATTTAAGAATATGTGGTCGGCTAAGTTCGTCTGCGGGAGATAGCTTGGCAGTAGGCGTTTGAAAAAAACAAAATGGTGGAGAGCACCATGTCCCGCCAATTTTGGTGGACAATGTGATTTTTATGATCCTGAGTACAGAATTAGTTAGTAGACCGACAATCAAGTTGATGTTTTCCACCATAATGGGTGAGACATGGCCACTCTCCACCGTTTTTTTTTTTTTTTTTTTTTTTTTTTTCTTTTTCAAATGCCTACTGCCAAGCTAAGAACTTAGCCGACCACATATTCTTAAAAGGCGTATACAAAATTCTAGCTTGATATTAGTCAGACAGTTTATTGCACGCTATCTCCTGCACTATTAGATTATTATTAAATTAAACAGGATGTTATTAACTCTCCATACTTAATAATAATTTATTTTTGAACAGCCCAAAAGTCTATTTCACAATCAGAGTTTATCAACTTTCAATCCTCAGATAGAAGTGATTATTGTCAACATATACATGACATGCAGGTGCTCATTGATATAATTAATTCTGGAGTAGTTGGGTCTATTAAGGAAATAAAAACTCACTTTTGCAATATTTGGACCCCTCCTTGGGTCATTCTCAATCTAATTGACTAGAAGTTATCCTACATTATACGAATTATATTCTTAATATATTTTATTTTAGTATTTTTTATTCTTGTCATTTGAAGGTCTGAGGTCAGGTGATGGTCATTTCACTTATAATACTTACTTATATTTAACTTGCTATAAATATTTGAACGTTTATTTTTTTCCTTCCTATTACCATAAGAAACTTTATACTTGACTGTATCCTTTATTGATATAAATGCTTTTGAAACTGGAGTTGGCAAACTCCAGCAAGGGACCCTGATTCTTGAGTGTTACCCAGCATCGCCATATAAATGGGTAGCTAATTTAATAGTCAAGAAAAGTGGCTTCCATTTTGGTAACATTCTAGTTATATGGTTTTTACAGCTAACGGGGTGTCAAGCCAACCCTATATAAGCCCTTTATGATTATTATTATATAAACGGCAAGTCCACTAAAGCAGATAGGAAGCTAAATCCATGCAACACATCTTCAAATTCAAGAACATACCTCTGTGGCAGGTTTAATTAATACCAAATTAGAAATTCAATTTTTAAGTTTTTGGTAGTATTCATACTATAGAAAGTTTAAATTTTAATTTAAATCAAATTATAATTATTATTAACACTGAGAGACAGACAGAAAAAATTGAGTCCAGCCCCGGGACTTGAACCACGGGCCTCTACATTTCCGTTATAGACGCTCTAACCAACTGAAAGTTTTTTCTCTGCCGTAACCGATAACTAGTCCCGAATCCAAGCTTTCAATATTTCTACAAGTTTAGCAAGTCAATATTTATGACATTAGAACTAGACGTAGAGGCCCATGGTTCAAGTCCCGGCGCTGAAGTTTATTTTTCTCTGTCTGTCTCCCAGTGTTAATAATTATAATTTGATTTAAAATACCAAATTATATTGCACTATTTAGAAGTGTCAAGAAGTAGACATATTTTGTTGGGATTCTTTGTACATACAAATGTCAGTGGGCCTAGCGGACCCTTGTAAAAGGGTTCTGCCCGAGGCTTGAGTAAAAGAGTGGCGGAGGGCCAGAATAGTGTCCTTGGATCCACTAGGGATCCTACCACCAGTAGCCTTAGCACGGCATGGAACCACAGTGGATCCAAACAAATATAAAAATAATTTCTTACAGATTTAACAATGGCAGCTCTAGAAGTGATGAGCTCTTCAGTGTACTTTCTGTAAGCAGCATCTTCAGGCATTTTCTGAAGAGTTCTTAAAAGTTTGCCGTAGATGACGGATAGAGTATGGTGAGGAGTTTTAGCAACAGCCAAACCAGTCAGCCCAGTAACCTGTAATAAAATAATAATAGCATTACAAATAATTAACAAGATAATGCAACATACACGGGCACACAAACAAAAAGACCAAGACTACTGGACTGACCCTTTCACACTTGATCTAATTACTCTATGCACACTCTTCAGCTAATCTTCCCTTCTTTACTTCACCTCACCTCACACCTGACCAACCCCCCCTAGACTACTAGTTCAATTGGCCCCTCGGAGTTCTGCATTCTTCAGCTAATGATGGTGTATACCTGACAGCGATTGATAAGTAATCCCTTATATCAAAGAGTCTAATATGGTTTTAATTCTAAGAAGAGATATTTCAGTTCACAATAGCTTTTCAAAACGTAAGCTGAGACCTCTATTGAAAAGGCCACTGTTTGAAGGTGTTTCCAATTTTAAACATAAATTTTTACTAAATATTTTTAGGATTAATCATTCAGAAACTCAAGATATAATTTATTCAGAAAAAGAGCATAAGTATGCATTTTGACACCATTATTTTTGGGATAAAATATTAAAGTAAGGAATTTTTGTTGAATACTTTAGCAGCAGTATGAAGATACAAATTGGTCATATTTGGCACCATTATAATTTTAATGTAACGGGCCCCAGGGACGTGTGTGTTGTGCAACAAGCCTCAATCTGTATGTATGGTCTTCAAACCAAGTTTAAGGTTTGACTAACTACTTTGTCAAATTAAAAGGTTGTAGACAGAGTTGTTGGTACAACATGCCTGAAAGTGTATGGGACCCCTTAAGTACACAATTCACAAACAAATGTTGTACTTGACGTAAAAACTAGAAGGCAAATTAACACTACCAGAGTAATTCTACATTCATTCGGCAAGCGCCCACTTCGATAAATCTTAAGTTAATGCTAAGACGACGTATTTTCTGACAAAGGAATATTAATTCCCCTATGGATAAATCACACTTATATTATTTCTTTGATGCATAAATCATACAAATGTAGTGTTTGACAAAGTATAACAAAAATAAAGTATTATAGTATTTACAATTTGTGTTACTGAGAGACACCTAGGGATGTCCCACGCAAGCGTGACACATAGGAACTGTTCCAACACCAGACAAACGTCACAAAGATGTTGGCTCGGCAAAACGCCATGTCCTGCATCGTTTCGTCGCTACCGACTCATCAGGGGCCCGACGATGCCCACCCAACTCTGGACCTATA
>KZ651391.1:93525-118496 GCA_001010745.2 Gerris buenoi
TTTTATATATTATATTTTTATATAATATTTTTCTGGAGATTTTTCTATGATCCTCGAGAATAATGAATTATTGTTCCCTTGTTATAAATCTCACACTCGGAATTTGCACCCTCGGCTACGCCTCGGGGGCTAATTCAGATTAATCCCTCGGCCTCACCTCGGAAATTAAGATACCTCATACTATAACGGTATAAGGTGAACACAAAGTGACACGACAAACAATAAGGTTAAAAGCCGAACTGAATGAAAATGCCTCTGTAAATGTAAATGTAGAAGAACAAAATATCAGGTACTTGGCACTTCCGAACTTTTCCTAACATAGGAGGCCGCTGTCGCTAAAGTGGACTCTCCTGCTCCTTATCATTTTTCAAAAAAGAATTATACATATTATTTTTGGTATTGCACTAATTAATAATTATGTTTACTTATACTTATAACTTTTAAACTAATAAATGGAATTTCATCAGGTTTTTAAATATTATTGTTCCTTATTTTTCACCGGTTCCAACGATATGCTATTTGTCAAAAACGTATTTATACTTTTGGTTTTATTAACCGTCAAAGTTTCAAAATTCAAAAATCGATAGCTTCAAAATGGCGGTCTAACTATTGATATCATAAGTTTAAATTCAGTTACATTAACTTGGTGCGTAGGCTTCCGCGGGTAGACTCGTATTAAAACAGCTTGGTTGTCCAAACCTCCGTGACGTGGATTTCACCGGTAAACCAGCTGTTTATTATCAGTTACATTATATGAATGAAAGAGAATTTAATTTTGCAATAGACTAATTGCAGGTTGTTGCAAGGTCCAGTGTTGCATTCTACAGTGGAAAATACCAACAGTTTATTAGAGTTGGAGATTAGATCATACAAGCGACATGACCCGTGTAATCCGTCTTGTGTTTTTCTTTCTTAAACCAAACATAATTAATTCAATGTTCATTTAAAAGAAAAACGGAATTTTTCCATTCAGAATAATTTTAATCCATAGGATAATTAAATTGCTCTAGTTGTCAGGAAGTATTATATTGACGGTGTCAGGCATAGAATAATACTTTATATAGAAGGAGTGTCACTGATAACATTGAAAACAACTTTGGTTATGATCATTATCCGCGTTCTAAAAATTCATTTTTGTAATTTGTGACGTCATAACTCTAAAATTATTTGCCTTCGGTTTTATAATTTAATTTTTTATTTAATTATAATTATTGATAGTCAGTTTAGTTTATTGTAATATTTTTTTTGTGTTTTATCTTATTTTAGCTTGAAATATGCTAAAAATAATGTTTATTATATCATGACGGGCGAGTTGAAAAAAATGACGTCAGAGTGAAACGTAAACAATAACCAATGGCAGGGCTTGTTTTCTTGACGTTTGTGAGCGGGCTTTGAATAGTTACTAAAGCGTGGCCAACCTTCTCCAGCTTAAATGAAAAAAAAGAGTGTTGTTTTGTTGGTCCCCTGGTCTAATGGACACAACCCCTCGGCGAAAGTTGGCTTCAGTCCCTTATCAGTAATTGCTTGTTGTTTTGATTCTATGCTCCTTCTATATATAGTATTATTCTAAGGTGTCAGGTCTTAGTTTAGGTATAAATAAGAACCTTATTGTAACCATGTATGTAACCTATGTAGATTATTCTCGTACGTAACCGTAATCAGAAATCGTGTATTGACATATTATTATATAATATTGCATTCGATTACTGATTAATAATTATAATATTGAGTGATATAATGTATTCAGACTTAATATGATAAAGTCCTTACAGACGAGTTTTACTACTCCTTTACCTTAATTCTTTTTTACTTTCTCGTAGTAGGTATAATATAAAGAGAACGTATTGTGATGGCGCCAAAATCCGATTTTGAGATTTTGATGGAGTTTGGCGTTCTTTTTTGAGGTCCTCTGAATCCAAAAAAAGTGGTTTTTAAAAAAGTCTGTCTGTCGTCTGTAGTATTTGCAGCCGCGTGGAGCCTAAACTACTGGGCCGATTTTGATAAAATTTGGCGTAGAGGTTCAGAAAACTAATACCCCGAAGCGAAATTAATTTTAGCTATACATTTTGGGGCTCTGCCCCCAAAAAACTTGTTACGGAGAGAAAACGATTCCGATTAAAAAAAAAAGATGACCGAAAATGTTGATTTTCCGGGTGGCACCAACTAGAAGTGGGATTGATAGGTTTCAGCTCTCTTATGGTTAAATATCCTGGGCGCTACGATGATGATGATGATAAAACACATACAGACATACATCCACGGCGCTACAGCCCATGGAGGGCTAGGGCCGCCGATACAACTCCTCTCCAATCTTCCCTGTCCTGCGTGAGCCTTCTCCAAGAGCGAACGCCAAGCCAACTCAGATCGTCTTGGACATCCTCCTGCCACGTAAGTCTGGGCCGCCCTCTTAATCTTCTTCCTCCTGGCCGTCCATCCGTCATTATTTTTGGGACTCTATTTTCTCCCATACGCGCTACATGCCCCAGCCAGCGAATTCTTCCAGCCTTCACCACGGATACTAAGTCTGGTTCAGGATACAGATTCCGCAACTCTTGGTTTGTTCTTAATCTCCAATTACCATTTAGCTGAACTGGTCCAAATATCTTCCTCAGGATTTTTCTTTCCCATCTTCTAAGTTTATCTTCATCATTCTTTGTAAGCGTCCAAGTCTCAGACCCATAAGTGACTACGGGCCGAACAACACTTTTGTACACAATGAGCTTGGACTTCCTACTGATGTGTTTGGACTTGAAGATCGATTGGAGCGAAAAATAGCTTTTATTCCCAGAAGCAATCCTGGTATTGATTTCTTCGGATGTAGCATTCTCTTCTGTTACTAGAGATCCCAAGTATTTAAAATGTTGAACACGCTCAAAACTATCCTCCCCAATGTTCACATCATCTTCCCTAATCCCAGCTCTTCTAGAACATAGCATATATTTTGTTTTTTCGGCCATAACTTTAAGTCCCATCTCACTAGCTGCTTCTCGGAGTGTGACATAGTCCTCTATCAAAGCATTTCTTTGCCGTCCTATTATGTCTATGTCATCGGCAAAAGCTAATCTTTGGGACATTCTATTATAAATTGTACCACCGCGGTTATTTCCAAGCTTCCGCATAGCATACTCCAGTGCTAGATTGAAGAGAACCGTCGATACTACATAACTTTGCTGCATTCTTGTCTTATTTCAAATTCTCTTGAGAGTTCACCTTCAACTCTCACACAACTCGTAGAATTTCTGAGTGTCATGCTAACTAGTCTTATAAGCTTTTCTGGGATCCTAAATGTTCTCATAGCTTTGTAGAGAGGACGTCTCTTGATGGTATCATACGCTTGCCTGAAGTCAATAAATAGATAGTGCAAGTCAACATTGTATTCATAGCACTTTTCCAAAGCTTGTCTTATAGCAAATATCTGATCTGTTGTTGATCTTCCACCTCTAAATCCGCATTGGTACTCACCCAGTTTTTCTTCTGCTAAAGGGGTTATTCTTGATGAAATGATTCTCGAGAGTGTTTTATATAGAGTATTTAATAATGTTATACCTCTATAGTTACTACACTCCATTTTGTCTCCCTTCTTATGCAAAGGACATATAATACCCATGGACCACTCTTCCGGCATATCTTCCCTAATCCACACCTCCTGTAACAACTCATTTACTCTTCCGATCAAGTCTGCTCCACCAGCCTTCCATAATTCTGCCGGGATGTTATCCTTTTCCGGTGACTTGTTTGGTTTAAGCTTATCTAAAGCTGCTTCCACTTCCTCCTTACTGGGTCTGGGTGGGGCACATATATTTGAATTTAGTGGATCTTCATTTCCTTCTGAATAGTCTTGCGCAAATTCTTCCTCTTCTCCCTGCATGACTATCTCCTCTTCTCCTTCTAATAGGTCCATACAGACATACAGAAATCATATACTGAAAACCACTCAGGTGGTCTTAAAAATAAAAACACTCAAAACGGACAATTCAGTTGAAACCTCGAAAAAAAAATTGTTGGGTAAAAACATAACTTTTTCTACCATAGGTGAGGAAAAGTAAAAAAACTAGGATTAAATAACACAGCTCCAGGACAAAATAGATTTACTATTTAAGTTAACAAATTGAAAAAAAAAAAAAAGAGCTACTGGTTCTACAGTTAGTTTTATTTCCAAAAAAAAGCCTAAAGAATAAGTAAATATACATTTGTACTTATTTAAAATGCAAGTACATTAACAGACTGTTACTGAGAAAAAAATGTAATACAAAGTTTTTTAATATACATACTAAACATCTAACCTGTAAAATCCACACTTCCTGTCTGAAAGTACTATGAGCTGGTATCCACCTGAAGCTGCTGCCTCGGCCTCACTACAAACTCTATCCAGAGTCTTTATCAAACCTCCAGGCCCTTCTTCCTTATCATAGGTTATATCTATCACTTTAGTCTGAAACAGAAACAAAATAAAATAATTAAANGTGAACTTTTACTCAAGTTATTGTCATCGGTAGATTTCGTGACGGATTTTGCGTGACGGTGACTTTGTGACGATGATTTTGTGACGGTTATTTTGTGACGGTGATTTTGGTCGTTTTTTCGGATTCACTCCCGGGATCCAGAACATGCCATAAGGAACTTTGTTCCAAAAACAAAAAAATGTAATGAATAAATGTTCAAAACATGTGGTGGAACTTGTTCGGTGTTTAGCTAGATAACAAACAGCTCTCCAATCTATTAGATTAATTTGTCTGTGAATACATAAATTTAAATAATTAGGAGAGCAAACGGTTCTATTTTTACGTTGTTTAATTAAGTAAATTACTCCGGGAACGTATACATTTGGAATCACCTACTAACAAACATGTTAAACAGTTTTAAAATAACCCTTACATTGGAAACAATTTAATAACACACAATAAGGAAAACTACAATCCTAAAGTGAATAAGGCAGTGGGCAGTGTGTGCTTCCTTGAAGAAATTATTTTAGTTTCCTTGATTATCAACCTATACAGGGTGTCCCAGCTAATATGGAACAGCGAAATATCTCCGGAACCGTAATAGATAGAAAGATGCGGTTTTCAGGGTTCGATAATGGCTATTAGTGCGCTTCCAGAACATATGCTGAACATGTTCTGCGTTCAGCATAAGAGAGTGAAATTTACGTAATTAAAAAAAATTGAATAGGAAGACAATTTTTTAAGATCTAGATCTAGATTATATGGCTAAAAATAAGAATTTTTTACTCCTAGAAATTTTTTGCTTGGACCATTAGTTTCCCGTCTGAAGAGCCCTGAATGAAATTGAAACTAGGTTTCTAACTTTAGGTTTCTACAAAGCCAACATCAATGCATATGATATGCATTATATTGCTACGATTTTAACGAAATTGGGTACACAGTCGTATTTCAGGATTTGTGACAGCTGTGTGGTTTTCGGAAGTATCACCACTAAATGTTTCAAGATTCAAGATAGCAGCTGGAACCACCACGTAAACTAACCGATTTTTTTCTGTGAAAAATTGATAAAAGTCACATCAGAAAAATATTTTCAAAAGAGTATTTTGCCTTATAAATTTTTTGATAAAAATAATTAATAATTGTAAATTAGGTGTGTCATATTTTTTTTTAAAAAAAAGTTAAAAATAATATATATGACATACAGCTGAAGTACTAGAAAAAAAATGACAAAATCCTTGGATTCGCGCAAAAACAAACTGATTTAGGCGTAAAAACCCAATGAAATATTTCATATCTGTCTTAGAATTTAATGAACTGTTAAATTAATATATATTTTTTAGCCCAAAGAAAGGTTATAGACTCACCGCCAAACTATTAAATATATAACCGGAGATTAGAAAAGGAACTTTTTTTTCAAACTTCTTATAATTAAAATTTAATATATGTATATAAATCTTGTACTCGTTCTACGGAATTATATCATATACATGTAATATATTTGATTAAGTCGTTTTGATATATTTATAACGTTATAGAAAAGCTAATATGCTTGTTCAAGGAAACGGAACGAAGGCAAAACCAGGTGTGAACGTGGAGAAAAAATCCAAAAAAATAAATCACGCTAGTGCCAACCGAACCCCCTCTTACATAAATCTACTAACTTTAAAGAAGAAATATTCTTTGGGGCCAAATTTAATCCGTAATACAAACAGAGTTGACTCAGAGATCTCGACCGGTTTGGAGCGTCTCATGTAAACAGATAAGTAAATAATATTTACATGGAATCTTCTATACCTTTATAATTTATTATAAGTGAACTAAAATTTAAAAATAAAATTTGTTTATATTTGACATTTATCTAATGATTAAAAATTAAATCGGAATTACGTTGCAGGCATTCTTAAATTCAGTTAGTATTTTCTTGGCGTCTGTTCATACTCCTATTCTAATGTATATAGTTAAACTTGATAAATTAACCCATAATGACGTGTTTGTTATAACAACAGATTTGAGAATTCTTTCAGCCTAATTTTTTAAGATATTTAATTGCATATTTATTAGAATACGTTGAATTCAACAGTTTTATAATTAAAAATATTAATATGATAGATGATTTTTTAAGGTGTGATATTAAAATATTCCAAATCTTCCGTATTGGTTAAGAATGATGTCTAATAACTGCAATTAATTTTTACTACGTTTTTATTAGCTTACTTTCTTGTTTGTTTGTTTGTTTGTCCAGTATAAATCTTGCAATCGATTTTTAACTAACTTCCCGAGTAGCTAGTAGCTAGACATTTGAAACTTTTAGAATAGCTCAGAACACGATGACAATACATTATTTTACTACTTAACCATCTTTCAGGAGAATTTAATTCGTTTCCAGCAAATTTTGCCGTATTGAAAATTAGTACCGAAAAAATCGGCAAGTTATTATATTTGTTTTGACATGCCCCATATTTACAATATTCATGGTGACAGGTTTCAAATTTATGATTTATGACAAAAAATTTAAAAACGTATTATATTATAAAAAGTAGTAGTAGTATATAAAAAGTTCTTTTTATCGTACAGTCATTAGTTTTTAATCATAGTGTAATGTGAATTTAATAATTTTGTTATGTTTGTATTAATATTGTAATTATTTTTGAATATATATAGAACATGTGTATCAAATATCAACTAACTCAGTGAACTTTTACTCAAGTTATTGTCATCGGTAGATTTCGTGACGGATTTTGCGTGACGGTGACTTTGTGACGATGATTTTGTGACGGTTATTTTGTGACGGTGATTTTGGTCGTTTTTTCGGATTCACTCCCGGGATCCAGAACATGCCATAAGGAACTTTGTTCCAAAAACAAAAAAATGTAATGAATAAATGTTCAAAACATGTGGTGGAACTTGTTCGGTGTTTAGCTAGATAACAAACAGCTCTCCAATCTATTANAAGTATCAATTTAGCAAAAATTAAAGAGCGCAGACAGTTGAAATTAATTTGGAGCTTTCTGCGAGCTACTTCCGACAAACCATCTAAATTTCATAAAAATCATAAAGATGATTACTTTTGAAACTCTTGGTGTAAATAAATACATGTTTGTGCGCATGTGGAAGAGAAACAAATGAGCGCAGAAGTTTGAAACTTATACTGGACCAACAATGCAAATTATGACCTACCATACTAATTTTAATAAAATAAGCGATAGACCGTCAGACCTACTGACAGACACGGAATAAAAAATGTTTGATATTGTCTAAACGGATGTTGTCTTGGAATTTTTGATATCGGACACATAACATATTTTCTTTTTTCAAAACGCTCACATAGCTTACGTTACCTTCGGTAAGCTCGGAAGCAAAATGCTCTTTGAAACGATCTCAATACTTGCGGATTCTCGGAAAGTAACTTCTTTCAGAGGGGGTTCTGGGGGTTGATTTACGAATATTCATTCCCCTCACCTTTTTACTTTTCCTCACTACCTATATTATATATTGTAGGAAAAGTATTGTTTTCACCAAAAAATTTTTTTTGAGATTTCAACGGAATTATCCGTTTTAGGTGTTTTTAAGACCTGAGTGGTTTTCAGCATGACGTCTGTATGTGTGTATGTGCGTATATGAGTGCTATCAAAAGTAGCGCCCAAGGTGTTTAACCTAGAGAGTTGAAACTTGGCAGAAAAATCAGTCCTCACCTGTAGTGGTGCCGCCCGAAAAATCAATTTTTTTCCGCCACCTTGAATTTTTGCTGAGTCAGCAAAAATTTAAAAAAATCGTAATAAATCGATAATGGTTCTGATCGAGTTGAAATTTGGTACGAATGTACTTCATTGTCTGAAAAAATAGGCCCACTAAATATCATTTTGATATTAGCCGCCATTTTGAAGTTATCAAATTTTGAATTTTTAAACTTTGACGGTTAATAATGCCGAAAGTATAAATAGGTTTTTGACATATAGCAAATCGTTGGAACCGGAAAAAATTATGGAACAAATATAAAAAATCCGATGAAATTCCATTAATAAGTTTAAAAGTTATAAGTGAATATATAATTATTTATTAGTGCGATAATTTTGATGACGTCAAAGTTTTTTTACATCTTTCAAAATACCGCCAAACTTCAAATCATTAAATAAATGTAGTTATGAAAAATAAGGTTTTTTTTTTTTTTTTTTTTTTTTTAGAATGATAATAAATCAGTTAGTTCAGAACGGTCGCCCATCCAAGTACTGACCACGTCCAATGTAACTTCCTCCTGCTGCTTCGCAGCAGGAGAGGCCACTTTAGTGGCCTCTGAAGTGAGGAAAAGTTCCGAGGTACCCCGTAATCGATTTTTTTATTTATACATATCCACAAACCGCCCAAAGTTATTAAATGTTAGCTGGATATTAATGCTATTTTGGACTGTCTCAGTTCACCCTGTTTAAAATAATATTTTTTAACAATTTGTTTTGAAGTTGGTGTGGCGTTTTTTTTATAAAAAAAACCTATAGGATAAGAATGTCTGGTGTTTGGATCCCCACTAGGTTGGTGCCATCTCATTAGTCACACGAATCTACAATTATACCTGTAGATACAAAAACCCTTCAAAAACTTGCAAGCAACAAGGGTAGGCACTAATGAACCTGTATTTTTAGATGTTTCATTTAACAATGGAAACAGAATGATAAAACAGTCAAATGCAAAATGTTTCATGTTTGTAAAAAGAAATAGTCAATCTTAACATATAGCAATTGTAACGTCTAACAAAACTTAACAAAGAAAATATAAATCAATAGCTACTTAGTTAGCTAGTTAATTAATCCCTCCAATTTTTTTCAAAATTAAAAACATCAATCACAGGTAGGTATACACATTACAAACAGGTATTGTGATTGTGCGAAAATTTGTTTATCTACGATTGATTCGAATTCGAAATATAAACATTGTATCTCTGTTTTTGATGCGTAGAAAGTGATTCATTACGTACTTGTATTCAATGCACATGCGCGTTTCATAATTCCTATTTTTCCACCCTTGAGTGGTAAAAAAGAAGAATTCTTCACCTTAACGCACGATTAATGAATTTCTTTACATTTAAAAAAAACTAATTTGCTGTTTGTTTAATAAAAGTAACTGTTTATATCGAGTTTTTAGTGAAAACCAAAAATTGATTTATGTCATTATGACGAAAATGAGGAGAATAATACACCTCTCGAAATGATTGGTTCGGCACAAAATACAACTAATGCATTAATTTCCTCTTTATCAAAAGAAAAATACAAACTTACATACAGGAAGATGATTATTTTTTTGTATTTATTATTAAAATCGAACAATCATAGATACTCGCATACCACACTCACATGCAAAATGCTACTTTCCGCACTCGACGCGTAATGTACTATTAAATGTAAATAAACTCGCTAATCGTGCGTAAAGGTGAATAATTATTCTTTTTTACCGCCCTAGGATTGTAAAGAAGAGGAATTATTCAGATTTATAAGACGCACATGCGCAATGAATACAAGTTTGTAAAGAATCACTTTCTACGCTTCTAAACAGAGATACAATGTTTATATTTCGTATCAACCGTAGATATAAAACTAATTTGCTGTTTTTTTAATTAAATTAACTGTTTATATCGAGATTTTAGTGAAAAACAATGAGTGATTTAAGTGATTGCGACGAAAATGAGGAGTATAATACGCCTCCCAAAATAATTAATAATACAACTAATGAATTAATGTCATCTTTATCAAAATAGAAATACGAACTTACATACTGGAAGTTTATTTTATTTATTTTTTTTTTTTTCTGTATGTATTATTAAAATCTAACAATCGTAGATAAAGTACGGTACGCAACTCGTGTGAAAACGGCATTTTGCATTGCTCGTACTCCTTGCCGTACTCGACGCGTAATGTACTATTACTCTCCATAGTTTTTTTTTAACATTTAATTATTCATTGACATCCATTTTTGTAGGAAAGAAAAAAACATTTTTCGTTAGAGCATCGTTTTTTCGCCACTCTTTACCTTTTGTATCGTCTGACACGCTATTCGGTCTCGGTTTCTCGATATAATCAATTAAATCCTTGCTTTCGAGGATACTTTTAATTCTGAATTGCCAACTGGCATAGTTGTTCCCGTTGAACTTTGGAACCGACGCGAGATCCATCGTTTTTCAAATTCGGTAACGTAATAAATCGAGTACAAAACGATAATATTTTAGCCGAAAAAAACGCATGGGAATTTAGTTCCTGGGCCCATAACCCTGTAAGAAAGAAAAAAGCACTTTTCGTTAAAATGATAATATATACTTTTATTGAACGCACACTAAATTACATCGTAAAGAACCCGAGAGAAGAGAATAAAACCGGGGACGGTTATATTTAAAAAAAAGTTATAAGTATGATAAATACATCTAAATAAAGATTTATAAAATTACTAACAATTTTATAATACTACATAATCATAAATTAATACGATGATAGAAGTAATATACGAAGAATAAGGAAATTTTTATAACAAACCTGTTTTGGTCAAACAAATAGCACACTGTGAAGTAAAAGTAAATTGAATCCCTTTTGCAACGCTCGGGTGCAAACTCCACACTCGCATGCAAATTGCTACTTTCCGCACTAGACGCGTAATGGACTATTTTGCGATTTTGATTAGAGAATAGATAACTTTTTCGGACTTAAGGACTTAAAACGCATAACATCCAAAATTAAATGTTTGAACTTGAACCATCCTAATACTTTCTCTCTTCACGCACTACGTATATTATGAAAAAGTAAAAATTTATATTTATAGGAATAAAGATGAATAAATGTTGTTTTTTTTGGAATGGTTACAAATTTATTTATATATATCCAGACTATTAGGAAGTAAAGTAGCAAATATAGATTATAAAAAAAAATCCAAAATACATATTATATTAGGAGGAAGAAAAAAAATGGATGGAATATATCTTATACTTAATCAAAATTATAACCAAGTGTTTGATATTTAAAGGGTAAACTATAAATACGTTCATATGTTCAATATGCATTAACATCTGTAATATTTCTTCATTAAATCTATTTTTTTTCTTTGATATTATTAACTGCGTCAATTTAAACAAAAATAATAAATTTGGTTCGTATAGCTGTTATTGTGATGTATGAACAGATGCTGGCCTCTTTGAACTTTGTTTTAATGTCAGATTTTTTGGAAAACTTCAAAAAAGAAAAGGCGTAATAATTTATTCGGAAGAATTATATTTATCTATAATATTATGCTCGCTCTAAATTAACTGGCTTGATTAGAGAATTTCGCTCAATAAGAATTTTTGTTACGACTGATATTCTTAAGCAAGTGTTCAACGCTCTTGTGTTAGACCATGAGTCTAACTCAAGGTAGACTTATGGTTTGAGTGTCTGGGGACTGGGGAGGTGCTTATAAAAGTAACTAAACCCTCTAATTAGTTGTAGTGCAATAGTTATTACCTGCTCGAGGATAGTTTTCTCCTTAGGCACCGCCGAAGGGGAAATCTTCATTATCTCCCGAGGCAGATAACTATAGTATTAGCTCCCGACGCATAGCCGAGGGAGATAATCCCGAGAGCAAAAATACTTCGATCCATGTTGCGTATTAAATTTTATCTACAACTAGTGCACCATGGTATTTAAAGGCTTTAAATTGATTGTAAATAAACTCGTATCTGCCTTTTGACTTATTTGGAAGTAAATTATTCTTTGAATGAAGTGCAACTTGTTTTATATCCGGAGGAGTCCAAGTCTCTTATCTATATATATAAAATCCAAATACCACTCACTGACTCACTGACTCACTGACACATCACGATATCTCTGAAACCACTGGACCTATGACCATGAAATTTTGTAGGTGTGTTCCTCTTACCTCCTAGGTGCTCGCTAAGAAATATTTTAAAAATCCGCCATCTTGATTCAAGATGGCGGCCATTTATATACAAAATTCGACAAGACGATATCTCCGGAACCAATTGTACTAGAACCTTGAAATTTAGAAGTTAGCTTCCTTAGATCAAATTAGTAACTTTAGATGAATGGTTAACCAATCGGGCATTTTGATTTAAGATGGCGGCCATACATATATAAAAGTCAACATGTGTGCATGTTCTTTATACAAATCTACAGTTTTAGTCCGATCTCGATGAAACTTTGCACACTTGACCTTCAAAGCAAGGGGAAAATCACTGTCTACATGAATATTCAAAATTTTTATTTTGGTACACAGGGGTACGGGGTACAAATGTCAAAGTAATGAATACCCTTCATGATGCATATCGTTGAAAAGCTCTTTAAGAGGACAGTAATTGTTGTTATGTACAGTTTTATCATATTTTCACTTAGGAGGGGGGTAAAATTGAAAAATATAGCTATATCTTATATAAAAAGAAGTGTATCCGTATGAGGGTATGTCTTTTATCCTAATTTGATGAATATTTACACACTTTTTCTTCAAAACAAGGTGAAGGTCACTGCCTACATGAGATTACGAAATTAAAATTTTGGTACACAGGGGTACGGGGTACAAGTAATGAATACCCTTCATCTTCATGATGCATATCGTTGAAATGCTCTTTAAGAGTACAGTAATTGTTGTTATGTACCTACAGTTTTGTCATATTTTCATTTAGGAGGGGGATAAATTTAGGATATTTGCAAATTAAATTATCAAAGAGGTGGGGGGTATAAGTAGGAGGGATAGAATCTAGATATTCTCGAATAGTAAAATAATTTGTATGCTTTCCTGGTAGTTTATAAACTTATCAAATATAAAAACACTCCGTAGCGAAGCACGGGCATCCAGCTAGTCCGGGAATAAAGATTCCAAACTCTATTCTTCATCCATTGTTTTGTAAAGGTAAAGAAGTATTTCACGTAATTTAAACGCCGTTAACTGATATTTAGTTACTTGATTTATTAAAATAACAAATTTTATACTAAATATATACGTTTTATAACAAACACTTTCAATAGTTTGTTTTTAATTTAAAGACTAATAACCTGAAGTAAAAATTAGCTAAACAGCTAAAAAAAAACTATACTACCAACATAATATGTACTTAAAAAATACCTTTTAAGTTGGTATGATTGTTTTTTAACTCCCCTCCCACGGGAAGGAAGTAACACTTCCCGCCCTGTCATTAGTAATGTAAAGTCCACTTACAATGCAAGTCGTAGATAAAAGCATTTTGTAAGATTGATTTACTTTAAAGATATCACATGCACATAATTTCATCTATTTAAAAATATGAAATATTTACCTCTCAGATATCTATACAGCTTGAGATTACTAGAACTTTACTATGATAAACTACCGGAGACCTCTATCTGCTCTAGGAATTACTAGATCGAAACAAAAACGATTTTGCATCGGCAAATACATTTTTTTGTATTTTAGCAGTTAAACACTTTTTCGAATACCTATTCATACCTATTCATTATTATTAACTAGTTTAAATAAAAATGTTTACTCGTTATCTCTTATAACTTACTAAATTTGAATTTTTTATTTGATTTTATTCACTGTGTACATTTTTGTTACTTTCTCATATAAAAAGAAAGTATGGTGATGGCACGTCCATTCGATTTTGAGATTTTTTTTTTATAGATTTACTCGTTTTGAGGTCCCTTGAGTCCAAAAAAGTGGTTTCTAAAAAATGTCTGTCTGTCGTCTGTTGTCTGTGTAGACGCCTGGAGCCTAAACTACTGGGCCGATTTTGACAAGTTTGGCATACATGTTCAGAAAAATCATACCCCGAGGTGTAATCGATAAATGAATTTTAGCTCCGAATTTGGGGGAACAAAACCCAAAAAAACTCTGGATAAATGTGAAAAAAATTATTTCTCGAAAACGGTTCCGACGATTTTGATTAAAAAAATTCTAAAATGTAGTCCATTTAAATACGAATCAAACGATATAAGTCGTTTTCCCCGGAAAAATCTAGTTCCTAAGAAAATACCTTAAAACGCGGACAGAGAGAGCCCAGGTTCGATTCCCCGCCCAGGGTAAATTATTTTTATGATAAATTTGTGTAAAATGTTCAATAATATTTAAATGTACATACGAAAACTATTAAATGGAAAACACTGCTAAGTAATTATGAACTTGTATATTAGAAAGTTTGTCTGAGTTGTCTCGGACCGATTTTTTTTTTTTTTTTTTTTTTTTTTTTTTTTTTTATGTTGTTAGACAGAAGCTTAGTTATAGTAGAGAAAACATCGGGATATAATTATAAACTGAATATTTTAGTTATCATGAGCGAATCTAAAATAAAAAGCTCTTATCAAAATAAACATTGACACAGTCTGCCAAGAGTCTCTCTTTAGAATATTATAAAACTTTTTCTTTTATAACCTAATTAAAAATAATATGAAACACAAGTTGAGATATACGACTTGTTTGTTTTAGAACCCGGTTAAACTTTTATGGCGGGAGCGGGAGATTTCCGTGTTTTTATGGCGGGAGAATTCCACGCTGGATCAGTCAGGCTTGTAATTAGCTCAAAAACAACTGTACAATCAATAATTTGTTTTAATAACTTTAAGTAATTTTTAATAGATATTCTTATAAGCTGTTTTTACGATCATTAGAGAGTTTAAATAAGACGTATTTTTTATTGTCGTGACACTTTAATTTTAACGTCATAACAAAATGTCGTATGTTTTCATAATTGAGTTTAAGTAAAACTTAACAAAAGACGTAGTGAAAGTGGACGTTATATTTTTTGTTTTTGACAGTTTTATTTTAAATTTCTCGTATTTTAGAAGATAAACACAAATAACGTAAAAACTAAATTGAAAAAGTGATACGACAACAGTGACAGATAAAAGTATCACGTCTTTCCACAGCACGACAATTTTATACGTACGCATGCGCAATAAGTTTGACATTTGAAAGACGTATAACGTTAATTTTTTTACGTCTTATTTAAACTCTCTATTATTTTAAAACAAGCTTATGAGCTTATAGCAGAGGGCTTAACGATTATCCCATTACCACCATGAATTTTTTTCGTATCTATTAATGCCATATAGGGAAATAATAGAGAGTTTAAATAAGACGTAAAAAAAATTAACGTTATACGTCTTTCAAATGTAAAACTTATTGCGCATGCGTACGTATAAAATTGTCGTACTGTGAAAAGACGTGATACTTTAATCTGTCACTGTTGTCGTATCACTTTTTCACTTTATTTTTTTACGTTATTTGTGTTTATCTTCTAAAATACGAGAAATTTAAAACAAAAAAATATAACGTCCACTTTCTCTACGTCTTTTGTTACGTTTTACTTAAACTCAATTATGAAAACATACGACATTTTGTTATGACGTTAAAATTAAAGTGTCACGACAATAAAAAATACGTCTTATTTAAACTCTCTAATAAATATATATATAAATTTGATTCCGTTTCTTTAGTATTCAATTAAACAAACTAAAATAGACACATTATAAAATTGACTTCCAATTAGTGTGGCATATAGATTCCTCGTATCCTATCACGTACTTTATTGATGTCATGCTTTTAAAAGTTATTATTGTTCAATTTATTTCATTGCTTCACAGTTTTGCTTCCGAACTTACAGAAGGTAACGGAAGCTATGTGATCGTTCTGAAGAACGAAAAACATTTAGGTCACCAATTTTAAAAAATTCCAAAACAGATATCCGTTTCGGACATTTTTTAATATGTCAACATTGTTTCGATTTTTTTTTACATGAACAAAGTATGAATTGCAAAACTTAGATGAGAGCGTAGACGGATGAATTAAATATGGTGCTATCTGCTGTCTAGATTCGACAAACCATCAAAATTTCATAAAAATTAGATGAGTATGTTTGAAGATATAGGTGTAAATAAATGTATGTTTATCTACGATTGATACGTAATATAAACATTGTATCTCTGTTTAGATTCGTAGAAAGTGATTCTTTACACACCTGTATTAATTGCGCATGCGCGTCTCATAGTTTTGAACAATTCCTCTTTTTTCCACTCTAGTGACGAAAAGAAGAAGAATTCTTCTTTTTTTCCACTCTAGTGACGAAAAGAAGAAGAATTCTTCAACTTTACACACGATTAGCGAGTTTGTTTACATTTAACATAACTAATTTGATGTTTATTTAATAAAAGTAACTGTTTGCATCGAGTTTTTTTTTGTCAAAATCAATGAGTGATTTAAGTGATTATGAAGAATATGAGGTGAATAATACGCCTTCCGAAATAATTAATTCGGCACAAAATACAACTAACAAATTGATGTCATCTTTATCAAAAGAGAAATACGAGCTTACATGCAGGGTTTATTATTTTTTTTCTGCATTTATGATTAAAATCTAACAATCGTAGATAAAGTACGGTACGCAACTCGTGGGAAAACGGCATTTTGCATTGCTCGTGTGATTTTACTACCCTCGCTGTCGCTCGGGTGTAAACACCACAATGCTACTTTCCACACTCGAAGCTTAATGTTCTATTGTGTGCATGTGGAAGAGAACAATGGGCTAATTACGACCTTCCAACCAAATTTCATTAAAATCTGTCGATTAATTATTATGAAATGTTTGTTTGCAAAAATAATTTTATTTCTCCAGAACTATCACATAGCTTCCGTTATCATTGGTAAAAGTGCATTAATTGTGAGCATTCAGAAGGAATCAATGGACGAAGGCAGTTTAAATTAATATTGTACAAACAATGGGCATAAAACAATTTCATTAAAGTCAGATTAGTAGTGTTTAAGAAACGGTGGTTCACAAAATATGTTGATGGACAGAAAGACACGAAACTAAAAATGTTGCCTCATGTCTGAAACGGGGATTAATGTTTAGGAATTGAAATTGGGAAACATAAAAATAATGTTCTTCAGAGAGATCACAATTGTTCCGTTATCTTTGGTAAGCTTGGGGGGGGGGGGGGGTAATAGAATCGCAATGAAACCACTTAACTTGCTTTTCCGGAAAGAGAACCAATTTTCTTGGTTTTATTTATCCCCAATCTTTCCATAACAATAGCACTCAAATAGCCAGGACAATACCAATAATCATTTCTGATAGTTTTTTCAAAGTCAGGGAGTGCTGTTTTTATTACATTGTAATAAAAGCATAAAAATAATAATAATAATTATTATTATTAAGATAATGAGTGACCTCAACTGCCTGTAGAAGGTCTAAAGATCAAACAAAATATTCAGAAGGGTGAAATGCTTTTATTACTTTAATAATTACTAGGGGGCTCTGCCTCCTAGTCGCTTCGCTCGCCAACCCCCGATAAGACGTGGTAGCGGCCGACGTGGTATAAGAAGGGAAATAGTATAGTTATGGAATATAAGATGGGAAGTAGGATTGTGGCTGAGGTGTAGTGGGGAGAAAGCCCCAACTGCTATCTCCTTTCCTTTTCTCGCTTACATTTTAATATACCTACTCTCTGTCCCACCTTACAGGCTTTTCTCTTCTCGGACGAATATAATATCACCCTCACTCTATCTATACGGTTAATATTATGTCACTCTCTAGCTCCCTCTTTACCCCACCGGACTCAACCCTCTTCTAGGGGGATCGCCTACCGCACTCTACTCTCAGTTAAGTATGTCACTCTCACTGGACTCGTTTGTTTACAAAACTTTTTTAATAATATAGATATATTATTACTAATACTGACCCCTTATTTTTTTATTTTTTTACTCGCCATTATTGTCTAATTTATTTCATTTCCCCCGTTTTTTTAATCTGTCAAAACTGTTTTAATTTTTTTACATGAATTGAAGTATCATTTTAGCAAAAGTTAAAGAGCGCAGTCGGGTCAAATTAATCTGAGGCTATCTGGAGGTTACTTTCGATAAACTATAAAAGTTTCATACAAATCAGATAAGTAGTTTTGAAGCTATAGGTGTAAATAAATGTACGTTTGTGTGCATGTAGAAGAGAAACAAATGGGCGCAGAAGGTTGAAACTTATATGGGACCAACAATGATATAATTATGACCTACCATACTAATTTTATTAAAATCGGACGTGCAGTTTTAAGATATGTTGGTTCTTAAAAATTGAGTGTCAGACCGACAGACTGACTGAGAAACCGACAGACAGACCATCAAACAAGTCAGTGAACTAAATATGTTCCCTGATATCTGTAACTGATTTCTGTCTTGGAATTTTTGAAATCGGAGACGTAAAATATTTTCGTTCTTCAGATCGCTCACATAATAAAGTTTTTCCGTGGTAGGCTGAGAAATAGTAACTTAAAGCCTAAAAAACAAAGCTAAAACCATTTTTTTCATTACGTGGACTTAAAAAATCTTTTCTTTACTCCGAGCAGTTATCAAAACTTCCGCATTAGCGCTACTTTCTTAGTGAAAAGACGATTGAATTCCGCTAGATGGCAGTGCGTTTTATTTATCTTTTCTTATAATGTAACCTCCTTTTAAGGTTTCTTTTTTTTAAATCTTAAGTTTGAACTAATATTTGTTATTATTATATTGATTAATATTTAATGTTTTTTCATTGTCTGCTACCTCGGAAAAAATAGCATATGTACACGACTGTGAAGTGTTTTTTCTTTACCTTGGCAATATTTCCTGTCTCGCTTCGCTCGACAGTAAATGTAATTGCCGCGGTAAAGAAAAAACTTACTTCACAGCCTAGTAACATAATATACTATTTCGTTACCTTCGGTAAGCTCGGAAGCAAAAAAAAAGAAGAATTTTGTCAGATTTAAAAAACGGGGGAAAATGAAATAAATCATGAAATTTTACGAAATAGGACGCGAGGAAGCTATGTGCCATACTAATTGTCAGAGTATGTTTAAAGTTTTCGATTGTTCTATTTCTTAATATTTATTATGAGTTATGATTCCTTAATTTAATTGTTGGGAAGGACCAAGATTAATTTCGTTTTATTTTAAAGTGAACGAAACAAGTGCTACTAATTAGATTTAATTAGCTCGAAGGGACTTAGTGCCTACCAAGCCCGGGCACTTAATTAGACACTGGGGCCAACCTAAGATGCTTTACCCATGAGACCTTCCTTTCCAGACGTAATTCTAAACATAGAACGTTTTCCTCCCAACTCTAAACAATAACTGTAGATCTAAACCAAGACCTTTAACCTATTTAAACTAATTTGTTGGTATAATATATAATATTAAACGCAGTCGCGCTTTAAACGTAAAAGGTTTTTTGACTTAATAAATCCCACCTCCCCTTAGACAGGTGTTTTTGGTGCCACGTAAATGCTATTCCCTCTCCTCCATCCTATTTTAAAACCTTCAGACGAAGCAAAGCTTCATATATCCTTATTAGTAGTTTACTCTTCAACCGTCTTGGAACAGTGTTGCCAGTATAAGTAATCAGTATAACTAAATATCAACAGAAAATAAAGTAAGTTACTAAGTGTTTTTTCTTTAAACATTTAAACTATTATACTATTCCTTTCTCCTATTTTTTTCTGCATTTATTATTAATATCTAACAATCGTAGATAAAGTACGGTACGCAACTCGTGCGCAAACGGCATTTTGCATTGCTCGTGTGGTTTTAGTACCCTCGCTGTCGCTCGGGTATAAACTCCACACTCGCATGCAAAATGCTACTTTCCACTACTATTGTAATATAACGTATATTAGTTTTAAGGTACATATAATTTAAGTGCAGTAAAATAATTTACATACAGTAAATAATGAGTGAATAACAAGAAGGTACTTCTTCAGATTGTTACTCCCCTATGTTGTTTTAGAATATATATGTAGTATGACTAACTAAATAACTATTAAGACAAAGGGATGTTTAGTCCAATGTACTTTGGGACAAAGGAATATCACACTTCTGTTTATATGGAGAGTAACAGTCTGAAGAAAAACATTCCGTACACCTTCTTTAGATTGTTACTCCCCTCTGTTTTTTTTTTATTTTTTTAAAAATTTTTTATGAGAGGAATAACAATCTAAAGAAGTGCCAACAAAAATATTATTATTTAGCTTTAAGCAGTTGAAAAATAATGTTATATACCTCACTTAGCCTCTATATTACCTTACCTTTGGTTCCTTAATCCTTCTACAGACCTATTCTACCCCCACTTTGTACTGTTATTTTAAGTCATAAAAGCTTGTTTTAATAAATATAGTATTGTAGTCTTTCACTCACTATGCACTAACGCTTACGTTAAAGATGATATAAATCTCGAAACGCGTTTGTTAATTATTATAAAATTGTGGTCACAATATCGTTATGTTCTATTTTATTAACCTCTCTAAAAAGAAATGCTACCACAAAATCTCAATCAAAACTACCAATCATCTATTATAATATAATTGCTTTAATAAATAAACGTTGTTATTAACACCTTATTGAATTTTGATGATATTTTGAGTGATGATGGACTTCCGGAGTAGCTAGACATTTAAACTTTTAGAATAGCTCAGAACACGATGACAATGCATTATTTTAATACTTTTATCCATCTTTCAGCAAAATTCATTTCATTTTTCCTTTTTCTTTTTTGAGCTGTCCCCTTTATGTTTTATATATATATTTTTTAATTTAAATCAAATTATAATTATTATTAACTACGGGAAACAGACAGAGAACAGACAGAAAAAAGAGGTCAGAGCACTGTACTGGAAATACAGAGGCCCGGGTTCAAACCCCGGCGCAGGAGCTTGTTTTTCTCTGTCTGTTTCCCGTAGTTAATAATAATTATAATTTGATTTAAATTAAAATTTAATCTTTCTGTAGTATAAATACTACCAAAATCGTAAAAATATATATTTTTTTAAAGGTGTCTTTAGGGGTAATAAAACGCTGTTTTAATAAAGGTGATATTTCATCCCTATATTTGGGATATTCTCAAACCTTGTTGAGTTGCCTGCTGTTCCTCTCAAAATAAAAAGTTAAAACATGGTAATTTAATTTCTTTACTATACGGTAAAGTAGTCAAAAAATCAAATATAGGAACAGCCAGAAGCTGAGTATGAGGGCTCTAGCAACTGATACCTCAGTTGCTAGAGACCTCATACTCAGCTTCTGTTTTTTATTCGTTTTATTTCGTTTTCAGCAAATTGTGCTGTATGGAAAGTTAGTTTGGAAAAAATCCGCAAGTTATTTTATTTGTTTTGGCAATTTTCATTTTGACAGGTTTCAAATTTATGATTTATGACATAAAATTTAAAAATGTAGTATACAAGAAGTTCTTTTTATTTTGCTATTATTTAATATTATTTATAATTTTGAAATCTAGGAAGGTTATTATTATTTTATAAGGAGAATGAATAACTTGACGTGTTGCAATGCCGAAAATTTTATTTTGAGAAAAATAAGAAAAATAAAAGACAAAACTCTTTTGGGTTTTCACAAACCTACTGAATTAGATTATTTTTAATCCTTTTCGCTGTTAAAAATCTAAAACAAATAGAAGTTGATAAATTATGCATGCCTTCGTGACTTTAAGTAAAAACAAAGAGGGGTTTTCTAACTAAAAATAGTAAAATGTCACTAAAAATATCAAAATGTTTTATTTTGTGCTTCCGTTGGAGATATTTAAATAATATAAATATATAAAGTGTTGAGAATAGTAAATATAGTTATTTTAAAAATGAAAGCTTATGAAAACTCTTATAGAGCAAATTAAATAAAAGAGGAACAATTTACATTATTATTTTAATATAGATAACCATAATATTATAACTTATTTATTTCTATCTATATTATTAAAAAAGTTTTGTAAACAAAAAATTTCAGAGAGAGAGTGATATATAACTGTTTGATAAGAGTGCGTTAGGAGATAGGGGGGGAGAAAGGTAAACAAACAAGTTCAGAGAGAGAGTGATATATAACTGTTTGATAAGAGTGCGATAGAGATAAGTGGGAGGTTCTCCGGTGGAGAAAGGGGAGGTTCTCATAGTAAATTCCGCTCAAGAATGACACGGGGAACTGTCATTCCCGAGACAATAAACAAAACACGGGCGATGTAATAAAGAAAGCGCATTGTTTGTTTACATGCCTTAATCAAAAAGTGACAGCTTTCAATATACAACAAATCAAAACTATTTTGATAAGTTATTAAATCTATATAAAGATTAACAAATCAACAAACAAACCTTTACTTTTATCGGTAGTAAATCATAAATGTTATCTTAATAATTATAACGTTTAGTATTGATAAAAGTCTCGGTCACTATTTAGATGAGTTATTATATCTATTTGAAGTCTATCAAAAATGTAATGTTAATAATTGGAACTTTAGTTTTGATAAAATTATCGGTCACTATTTAGATATTTTTTATTTAGATAAGTTATTATATATATTTGAACTCTATAAAATCAAAACAAACCATTATTTTTGTTGGTAACTAGTAAAGAAATATGTGTGAGGCTCTCACGCCTTAAAAGTGAAACTTAAGATCCTCTAGTGTGTGGGTGAGGGTTTGGTAGGGGAAACCTCTAAGTAAATACAGAAGGTTTTTTCCTTGAGGATTTCCTTGAGGTAATCCTCTAGTGTGTGGGTGAGGGATTGGTAGGGGAAACCTCTAAGTAAATACAGAAGGTTTTTTCCTTGAGGATTTCCTTGAGGTAATCCTCTAGTGTGTGGGTGAGGGATTGGTAGGGGAAATCCACAAGGAAACCCAGGAGGCTATTTCCTTAAGGATTTCCTTAAATCCAGAATGCTTTTTCCTTGGATCCTTGTCGAAATGCCTGACAAATTTTCTAGCCTACTAAGTTCTTATGAAAATAAATCTCAAAGTGTGAAAGGGTAAAAACTGCACTAAATGTCCTTATAGGGAAGAATCTTAGAAAACACACAAGATTAATTACAAGACTGGAGCTATTGGTTTTAGAGTTGACACTCACACGTGTCATTTAACTTATTACTGGATTTATCTCATTTATTTTATTTCAGTATTCTTCTTCCGATATTTATAAATATTATTGCTTGCTTAGCGAATGTATCGGAAGTATATTGTTGTTCACTTTTGAGAACGAAAACGTTTTATGTCTCCGATTTTAAAAATTCACAGACAGATCTCCGTTTCAGACATCAGGGAACATTTTTGGTCTCGTGTCTGTCTGTCTGACGGTCTGTATGTCCGCGAATCCAGAAACTTGCGAAGATAACTTGAGTGAATGTCGACCGATTTTAAATAAATTTTGGTAGACATGTTCATTTTACCAATGCTTAGGACGAGTTTGTTTCTCAAAAGAATCAAAAGAAGAGTTTGTTTCTCATCTTTATCAAAAGAAAAATACAAACTTACATACAGGAAGATGAGTATTTTTTCTGTATTTATTATTAAAATTGAACAATCGTAGATACTCGCATACCACACTCACATGCAAAATGCTACTTTCCGCACTCGACGCGTAATGTACCTGTAAATGTAAATAAACTCGCTAATCGTGCGTAAAGGTGAATAGTGAATAATTCTTCTTTTTTACCGCCTTAGAGTTATAAAGAAGAGGAATTCTTCAGATTTATAAGACGCACATGCGCAATGAATACAAGTTTGTAAAGAATCACTGTCTACGCATCTAAACAGAGATACAATGTTTATATTTCGTATCAACCGTAGATAAAAAAAACTAATTTGCTGTTTGTTTAATTAAAGTAACTGTTTATATCGAGATATTAGTAAAAAACAACGAGTGATTTAAGTAATTACGACGAATATGAGGAGAATAATACGCCTCCCGAGCCGAGATAATTAATTTTGCACAAGATACAACTAATGAATTAATGCCATCTTTATATCAAAAGAGCAATACGCACTTACGTACAGGAAGTTTATATTTTTCTGTATTTATTTTTAAAATCTAACAATCGTAGATAAAGTACAGTACACAACTCGTGCGAAAACTGCACTTTGCATTGCTCGTTGCTCGTGTGGTTTTACTACCCTCGCTATCGCTCGGGTGCAAACTCCACACTCGCATGCAAATGCTACTTTCCGTACTCGACGCGTAATGTACTATTACTCTCCATAGTTTTTTTAAACATTTAATTATTCATTGACATCCATTTTATAATACTACATAATCATACATTAATTACGATGATAGAAGTAATATACGAAGAATAAGGAAATTTTTATAACAAACCTGCTTTGGTCAAACAAATAGCACACTGTGAAGTAAAAGTAAATTGAATCCCTTTTGAATGCAGTTAATCGTTGACAAATTACTATGAAATGTATACAATATAAATTGTATTAGAGTAAAATACAATACTTTTCCTACCATAGGTAGTGAGGAAAAGTAAAAATACCTCGAAACTAGAGTATACACTTTTTAATGGAAATTCAATTTAGAATAAACGCCTTTACTGTGTCTGAACCAGTATAATCGTGCCCAGCTGTTTCCAGATGCCGGCCATTAAAACGTTTGTTTTAGCTATAATTTGGACAAATGTTTATTAAAGACGTTAAACAAAGGCCGTTCAAATGCATTTTTACTGTCCAAACACAAAATTTAACCTACTCCTTATATTATATAAACAATATTTTATTTTTAAGATTGGGGGGGGGGGGGG
>KZ651391.1:118512-131732 GCA_001010745.2 Gerris buenoi
GGGGGGGGGGGGGGACCTTTAGCTGTAGCCTACGGCTGTTCTTATACGTCCGATTTCAAACATTCCAGAGAGAAAATCCCGATTCTGATGTCAGGGAACTTATTTGGTTCCGTGTCTGTCAGTATTTTAATATTTGTGAACCAATATGTATATTAAAAACCAAACGTCCTAGGTTAATGAGATTTGTATGGTAGGTCATAATTAGCCCTTAGTTGGTCCCTATAAGTTTCAAACCTTCAGTGCTCTAAAAACAAATGCGAAGGTGATTTGTTAGAAATAAATGGTGTGGCGCATGGCACATAGCTTTCTCGCATTTTATTGATGTTATGCTTTCACAACCCATTACTGTCTTAATTATTTAACTGTTTCATGTTTCCACAGTTTTTTAAATCTGTGAAAATGGTTTCGATTGTTACTATTACTTGTTTTTATTAGCTTGCTTTCTCGTTTGTTTGTTTGTTTGTTGATTTCGACAATCGATTTTTAACTAACTTCCCGAGTAGCTAGACATTTGAAACTTTTAGAATAGCTTGGAACACGATGACAATACTTTATTTTAATACTTTTATCCATCTTTGAGCAGAATTTAATTCGTTTTCGTAAAGTTAGTTTGGAAAAAATCCGCAAGTTATTTTATTTGTTTTGACATGTCCCGTATTTACAATCTTCATTTTGACAGGTTTCAAATTTATGATTTATAACAGAAAATTTAAATACGTAGTATGTAAAAAGTTCTTTCTATCTTGCAATTATTACTACGTTTTTATTAGCTTGCTTTCTTGTTAGTTTGTTTGGTTGTCCAGTACAAATCTTGCAATCGATTTCTAACTAACGATAACAATGCATTATTTGAATACTTTTAGCCATCTTTCAGCAGAATTATATTCGTTTTCAGCAAATTTTCCTGTATATAAAGTTAGTTCGGAAAAATCCGCATGTTATTTTATTTGTTTTGACATGTCCCATATTTACAATCTTCATTTTGACAGGTTTCAAATTTATGATTTATACAATAAAATTTAAAAGCTTAGTATATAAAAAGTTTTTTTTTTATCATGCAATTATTTTATATGAATTAAAGTACATATCTATTAAGCAAGAGCTAAGACCATACGGTAGAAATTTATCATGGTATATCTAGCTTTCGACAAACCATCCAAATTTCATAAAAAACAGTTAAGTCCTTTTGATGATATAGGTGTAAACAAATGTATGTTTGTGCGCATGAGGAAGAGAAACAAATGTATGTTTGTGCGCATGAGGAAGAGAAACAAATGTATGTTTGTGCGCATGAGGAAGAGAAACAAATGTATGTTTGTGCGCATGAGGAAGAGAAACAAATGTATGTTTGTGCGCATGAGGAAGAGAAACAAATGTATGTTTGTGCGCATGAGGAAGAGAAACAAATGTATGTTTGTGCGCATGAGGAAGAGAAACAAATGTATGTTTGTGCGCATGAGGAAGAGAAACAAATGTATGTTTGTGCGCATGAGGAAGAGAAACAAATGTATGTTTGTGCGCATGAGGAAGAGAAACAAATGTATGTTTGTGCGCATGAGGAAGAGAAACAAATGTATGTTTGTGCGCATGAGGAAGAGAAACAAATGTATGTTTGTGCGCATGAGGAAGAGAAACAAATGTATGTTTGTGCGCATGAGGAAGAGAAACAAATGTATGTTTGTGCGCATGAGGAAGAGAAACAAATGTATGTTTGTGCGCATGAGGAAGAGAAACAAATGTATGTTTGTGCGCATGAGGAAGAGAAACAAATGTATGTTTGTGCGCATGAGGAAGAGAAACAAATGAGTGCAGACGGTTGAAAGTTGATATGGGCCAACAATGGGCTAATTATGACCTACCATCCAAATTTCAATAAAATCAGATGGGTAGTTTTTAAGATATTTTGGTACGCAAAAATTGAGCGATAGACATACAAAAATGTTCCCTGATGTCTGAAACGGATTTATGTCTTGGAATTTTTGAAATCGGAGACATAACTAATGTTCTGTTGACATAGCTACAGTTGCTTTCGGTAAGCTCTGGAAACAATATTACTGACAGACCGACAGACAGACAAGGAACCACAAATGTTACCTGATGTTCTGACACGCGGGTTTCTGTTTTTGGAATTTTTGATACTGGAGACAAAAAATTTCGATCTTCAAAACAATCACATGGATTCCGGAAGCAATAATTTAAATTTAGTTTATAAAAGTGTTACAAAAATGACGAAAATAAATAAATATTTATTTTTGTTTAATTAATCTTGTAAAAACTAATATTGTTTATGAATTGTTCTATTTTAAACCTTTTTCTTTCTGCTCGACCTTTCTTTACTTGGCCCAAATAGAATAAAAAGTATTAATAGAAGAATAATAATTAAATTAATTAAACCCCCCCCCAGTCTGTCTATAGAATCCGTTTAGGGACAGTCCAATCGGTCTAAAATTATTTATTTGGACTGACTCCAATTTAGAAAACTAACATTCATAATAAAGAGGAGAAAACAACTGGAATGAGATTTTTTAAAAGTTGTTTTTAACAAAAGCACCAGTTTTATTTTGTCCTTTAGTAGCGAGCTTTGTAGTTAAGTTAGATGGAACTTTGTTTCAACTTCAATAGACATGATGTCCATATTCTATTTAGTGGAACGTAAGTTGAAAAAAGTCTATACTCTATAGTCTAATCTTTGGGATACTTATAAGGGTTCGTAAAAATAAATTACTTCATTTCATTTCGATTCGGCAACGTTTTGGCTTGACCGGCCATTTTCAAGCCTAAAATGTACGTATATTTATTCATGGACTACAATATAGAACATATCACAAATCAAAAGATAAGTTACATTGCGTAAATTTACCTTATTATAAGTATTCGTTCAATCATTGTTATTACTCGTAGCAGATAGGAGTTGCATATTTTAGTAGAACATGAAATGTTGAGAGTTCTTGAATTTTATCTTTATCCGATTTGTGACTGCACTTACCTCAAATGTGTGTCAAAAAACCACGTCTGCTCGGCCATCACTGAATCATGAGTGGAACGAGATGGGGTTCGATTCCTCGCCGTGACACTCTGATTTATATGGCTCACTATTGATCACATCATACTCGCTTCGGCAGTACAAAGTACAAATGTATGATGTGTGAAGTGGCTGCAACTCTCTACCGCGGGGCGTACAAAGGGCCTAAGTAATGGCCTAATTTCAAGGTTCGAACATGTGGTTCGTCCTACCCGTTCTAGCAGGAAGTACTAGACTACTACTACTACTACCTCAAATGTGTACTTATAAGGTAAATTTACGCAATGTAACTTATCTTTCTTTAGATTTGTGATGTGTTCTTTATTGTACTTAATGAATAAATATGCGTACATTTTTTTAGGCTTGAAAATGGCCGGTCAGGCCGAAACGTTGCGTAATTAAAATGAAATGAAGTAATTTATATTTACGACCCTTATAAGGATCCAAAGACTAGACTATAAGATTACTACAGCGTACAATTACAACCAATATTCATACAGTCTATTTTCTATCTAGTGGAACATATTATAATATGTTCCAAGTCAATAGAAAATGCGGTTGAGACGATAATTTCTTTTTAAAGTTTAAAATTAAAATGCATTAATCATTGCGTCATTTAAAAAATAACCTCAGCTTATATGATTCATTATATAAAAGTTTTAATTATCAGAAGCACGCTCTGAACATCGTCAGGGTAATGCCAATACAAAAGCTAGTGGCGACGCTTCAGCCAATCTATCGACCTATCTTAAATTACCCCTCCACACAAGTAAATAGTTGTAGACATTTTGTATTAAGGTAATATTGGCTAAGTATATCGAAGTTTTATTTACACCATGACTTCATAGAGTTAATTTTATGAAGTTAACTAACGCGAAGATACTGGTATAATACTAGATTAATATCTGGGAAGAAGTTGAAAAAAAAAAAAAAAAAATAGTCGCATACTACATCAATTTTTACTATTCCAAAACACGATGACAACCTACATTATTTTTTTACGTAACATTATTCAATAGATGCAATAAAGAAATGCAATCACGTGACTTGGAATAAAGAAATATGGGCACATATTTTGACTGTTACTCCCCTTTTAAAAAAAAAGTATGATATTACTTTGTCCCAAGTACATTGGATTAAACATCCCTTGGTCTGATTAGCTGCTAACTACACAAAATTAAAATTATATTCATGTATCAGGGGACCTGTTGAGCCTTGGCACAATGCAAATAGCCCCGGTACTTTAAGGCGTGAGTCATAGGGTAAAACTGGGGCCAGCGGCCTGTTGAACCTAGGGTGTGGGACAGAGGGCCTGTTGAGCCTAGAGTGTAGATCAGGAGGCCTGTTGAGCCTAGGGTGAGGGATAGGGGGCCAGTTGAGCCTAGGGTGAGGGATAGGGAAGCCTGTTGAGCCTAGGATATGGGACAGGAGGCCTTTTAAGCCTAGAGTGCAGATCAGGGGGCCTGTTGAGTCTAGAGTGTAGATCAGGGGGCTTGTTGAGCCTAGAGTGTAGATCAGGGGGCCTGTTGAGTCTAGAGTTTAGATCAGGGGCCTGTTGAGCCTAGAGTGTAGATCAGGGGGCCTGTTGAGTCTAGAGNTCCTCGCCGTGACACTCTGATTTATATGGCTCACTATTGATCACATCATACTCGCTTCGGCAGTACAAAGTACAAATGTATGATGTGTGAAGTGGCTGCAACTCTCTACCGCGGGGCGTACAAAGGGCCTAAGTAATGGCCTAATTTCAAGGTTCGAACATGTGGTTCGTCCTACCCGTTCTAGCAGGAAGTACTAGACTACTACTACTACTACCTCAAATGTGTACTTATAAGGTAAATTTACGCAATGTAACTTATCTTTCTTTAGATTTGTGATGTGTTCTTTATTGTACTTAATGAATAAATATGCGTACATTTTTTTAGGCTTGAAAATGGCCGGTCAGGCCGAAACGTTGCGTAATTAAAATGAAATGAAGTAATTTATATTTACGACCCTTATAAGGATCCAAAGACTAGACTATAAGATTACTACAGCGTACAATTACAACCAATATTCATACAGTCTATTTTCTATCTAGTGGAACATATTATAATATGTTCCAAGTCAATAGAAAATGCGGTTGAGACGATAATTTCTTTTTAAAGTTTAAAATTAAAATGCATTAATCATTGCGTCATTTAAAAAATAACCTCAGCTTATATGATTCATTATATAAAAGTTTTAATTATCAGAAGCACGCTCTGAACATCGTCAGGGTAATGCCAATACAAAAGCTAGTGGCGACGCTTCAGCCAATCTATCGACCTATCTTAAATTACCCCTCCACACAAGTAAATAGTTGTAGACATTTTGTATTAAGGTAATATTGGCTAAGTATATCGAAGTTTTATTTACACCATGACTTCATAGAGTTAATTTTATGAAGTTAACTAACGCGAAGATACTGGTATAATACTAGATTAATATCTGGGAAGAAGTTGAAAAAAAAAAAAAAAAAATAGTCGCATACTACATCAATTTTTACTATTCCAAAACACGATGACAACCTACATTATTTTTTTACGTAACATTATTCAATAGATGCAATAAAGAAATGCAATCACGTGACTTGGAATAAAGAAATATGGGCACATATTTTGACTGTTACTCCCCTTTTAAAAAAAAAGTATGATATTACTTTGTCCCAAGTACATTGGATTAAACATCCCTTGGTCTGATTAGCTGCTAACTACACAAAATTAAAATTATATTCATGTATCAGGGGACCTGTTGAGCCTTGGCACAATGCAAATAGCCCCGGTACTTTAAGGCGTGAGTCATAGGGTAAAACTGGGGCCAGCGGCCTGTTGAACCTAGGGTGTGGGACAGAGGGCCTGTTGAGCCTAGAGTGTAGATCAGGAGGCCTGTTGAGCCTAGGGTGAGGGATAGGGGGCCAGTTGAGCCTAGGGTGAGGGATAGGGAAGCCTGTTGAGCCTAGGATATGGGACAGGAGGCCTTTTAAGCCTAGAGTGCAGATCAGGGGGCCTGTTGAGTCTAGAGTGTAGATCAGGGGGCTTGTTGAGCCTAGAGTGTAGATCAGGGGGCCTGTTGAGTCTAGAGTGTAGATCAGGGGGGCTTGTTGAGCCTAGAGTGTAGATCAGGGGGCCTGTTGAGTCTAGAGTTTAGATCAGGGGCCTGTTGAGCCTAGAGTGTAGATCAGGGGGCCTGTTTAGTCTAGAGTGTAGATCAGGGGGCCTGTTGAGTCTAGAGTGTAGATCAGGGGTCCTGTTGAGTCTAGAGTGAAGATCAGGGGGCCTATTGAGTCTAGAGTTTTGATCAGGGGGTCTGTTGAGTCTAGAGTGTAGATCAGGGGGCCTGTTGAGTCTAGAGTGTAGATCAGGGGGCTTGTTGAGTCTAGAGTAACTAAGTTACAGTAGCCTGTAACTCGAGGCATGGGGTATAAGGGCCTAGGGCTTGTGTCGTAAAATCTGGAGCTAGCGGCCGAGAGCAATTTTTTTTCAACATCCACAATAGTACGAGTGACACAGTATAATACTTATGCCATTAAAAATAAAGAGTGGGCGCTATAAACAGCTTTTATTTTTTTTTCCATACCGCCCTACGCCTTTATCTTCAGTAACACGCAAATATGTGATCGCTCGTAGTATCTACTGTAGTTGTTAAAAAAAAAACTCCTTTTTACTGCACAAAAAATCATGCTTTTATTTGTATTTTTTTTTTTTTTTAAATTATATAAAACGTATACTAATTTTTGTAAGGCAATAAAGATAACTGCTATTGGTTGTAATACTGCAGCGCTTTCTGATATTCCTTTTGTTTAGAAAAAGCTGGTATGGTGTGCGGCATTATACTCATTACGAATGACCTTGGAGTTCTATCTAGAGCAATAATTATTCTATTTATCGAAGTCTGAAGTCTTTATATGTTTAACACGTTATAATGTTAAATCAATCATTTACAAGATTCAGGCAGAGCAAATAAGGTTCAATTAAATTATGGTCAAACAGTTGTGATTTTGTAATTCGTACCAATTGATAGATTTTTAATTTTGTCGAACCGATTGGAAAGCGTTGCAAGTTTTTCAAATAAATGAAATTGGTAAGCGTGACTTTTGGCCGCCAAAAGTTAATAATTGAATAAGACTTTGAAAAACTATAAAGATAACCAGAGGCCAATGTCTTATCTAACTTGAAATTCAGAATTATAAAAAAACGAATTCAGACTAATATAAAAATTACAGGAGACATGGAGATAAGCAAGTACATTATTATGTAGTAGATTCAGTCTACTGTCAACTCTTCACGCATTAGTTTACTGTCCGTAAAAAAATTAAATAGAGAAAACTTATAATTTGTGTTTAATCAGCCAATTAAAATAAATATAATTCGTATTATAAATTAAATAAAGTATAGAGACGCATTAAGTTATTTTTATATTTTATGACAGTCGAGATTATCCACGCTTTTTTGCATTTATTACGTACATTTGCATATTTATCTTCATTTTTTTTAATCACATACCGTTAAAATATTACTAATTCGAGACTTGCGTATCATCTATACTCTATACTGCGTGTACTCGAACATTTAGTTAAAAATAGTTTAAGATATATTTTTATTGCAGTTTTTCATATTAAAGTGAGAAATTTGAAAACATTTTCAATGGACATACAGTGCCCGCCGCTATTGTGATCACTTTGGGACCCAAACAAGGTGATAACATTATCCGAATGAATAGAATTAAAAAACTGTGAGAACAAAAACAATGTGGTAGCTTACATAACATTAGCGTTATTTTTTTTTTTTTTTTTTTTTTTTTTTTAAAACAATAACAAATAAAAAACCACTATTTGCTTCCAACCTTACCTTAGGTAACGGAAGCTATGTGATCGTTTTGAAGAACGAAAATATATTATGTCTCCAATTTTAAAAAATTCCCAAGACAGAAATCCCCTTTAGTTGGAAGAAATGTCAACATTTCATAAATACAAAACAAACAAAATAATTCCTGTAATTTTTTCCTTTGGTGAATCGGTCATTAACTTTTTCGATATCAATGACCAAATCTTTGTTCGAACGTGGTCATGTAGTCACAGCCCAGGGAGCCGATCTTTACTTGTCCTGGAATAAATCCGTGTCTTTAACTTGACGTAATGATGAGAATGATGTTTCAGCAGAGGCTAGAATTTCAGCAACTGACAATTGGCTTGATGAATTGATAATTGGGAACAAGTCTTCATCACAGAAATTGATTAAATCAATAGCTTTGTTTGGGACTTCGGATTTTCCTACTCCTAAACGTAGATCTCTTGAAAGAAACCCAACAAACTTAACTTGCCCTTTCTGTCACTCGCCGTTTTATTTTTTTGGCAGCTGGTACTCCGTGCATAGTATTTTGCTAAAATTTTCTTGACCACGATATAGTTCTGATATTAATTGTCTTTTTAGCGAATTTTCGAAGAAAATTAAGCTATTGCTATGGCTTTAAAAGTTTTGTAATGCGAATTTTTGAACATTTTTTTTTTCATGGAAATCCGTTTTAGACCATTCTGAATCAATTCCTAAAATTTAACACTTTTTTTTTATATATGTATGTATATATATGTATATATGTATGTATATATGTATGTATATATGTATGTATATATGTATGTATATATGTATATACAGGGTGATTCACGATAAAGATTCTAGGCCTAGCTCTTGTATATCACCTCATTATTAGCTTTGCAATTTGCAACTGCAACTGCAACCGTTGCACGAATCACATCGCCTTCTGTTGGCTGGTTAAAACCGATAGATCTGTTATCAAAACTAATTTAATAGCTTGACTAAGTAGATAATGAAGTATATAAACACTAGGAAGTGTACCCACAAATACCTAGCATGAAACCCGCGCGTAGCGCGGGTTGAAGGCTAGTCATGATATAAAATTAATCAATGTCTTTCTTCTAATGGTAAGTCCTGAAGGAGTCCATGCGGAAAGGATACGTAAATAGTCATTCCCTCCCAGAGTCCGTGTAAGTCCCAAAAATGGTCCAATAGTCCAGTCATTTTAGGTTTTCTGTTCCAAAAAAATAGAAGCCAATTTTTTTTCTTTGAGTGCTTCATTTTGACCTTCTGAACAACATATCCAAAATCGGCAACGAGATCGTTGTCGCGTTAAAAGTTATTCAAGGGCAAAGGTCAACAAATTCGGTTATTTGTGAATAGCTCGTTTCCAATGGCTCGGACACCAATCTAGGTGGTTATAAAAATTAAAGATCACAAAATTCCCCAATAAAAGGTTATATTCATTTATTACGTACAATGGACGGTTTACGGATTATAGGGTGAAGAATATCTATGAATATTTAATATTTGTCGCCGTATTACTTTATATGTACTTTTACTTTCTCATATAAAGAGAAAGTATTGTGATGGCGCGAAAATTCGATTTTGAGATTTTGATGGATTTACACGTTTTGAGGTCGACATTTCAAGTTTTGTGGACATAGTTTAAAAATATTATGGCTCTAGGGTCTTATATTTTACATAGTAGTCCAGTTACTCGGGGTTTTAACCTCCGGTATTTGAGAAACTGATCCGATTTGCTTGAAATTTGGTGAGTAGATAGGAAAATGATCAAGTATCAAAAGTTATATAGTGCCGATGTGCGCTTCCGCCCCCGGGGGTGGTTGCCACCCTTTTTCGGGGGTGGGAATTCCTTTGCTCAAATAACCCTAGGAATCGATAGAGGATCACATTTTAAGAAAAAAAAATGTGGTATAAAGTTTTTCTGTTAAATCAATATTTTTTGAGTTATTCACGATTAAAATTTTGCAATTTTCATCGAAAAAACACGAGTTAGAACGTTTTTCACGAATAAGTCAGAAAATATTGATTTAACAAAAAAACTTTATACAACATTTTTTTCTTAAAATGTGATCCTCTATCGATTCCTAGGGTTATTTGAGCAAAGGAATTCCCACCCCCGAAAAGGGGTGGCAACCACCCCCGGGGGCGGAAGCGCACATCGGCACTATATAACTTTTGATACTTGAGCATTTTCCTATCTACTCACCAAATTTCAAGCAAATCGGATCAGTTTCTCAAATACCGGAGGTTAAAACCCCGAGTAACTGGACTACTATGTAAAATATAAGACCCTGGAGCCATAATATTTTTAAACTATGTCCACAAAACTTGAAATGTCGCTCACAGGTATAGAATAACGTCCCAACCGTGGAGCTGCCTCGACGAAAAGCCAAACTTATTGGTCGTTGATTCGCATTTTGCAGAAACTTTGGAGCACTTTATTACATAAACGGTTCGTTGTACGTAAAAAATGAACATAACAATTCTTGTGAGGAATTTTATATTCTTCAATTTTGATCTGATCATCAATTTGTCTCCGAGCCAGAGGAAACGAGATATTCACAAAAATACGAAAAAAGTCGTGCAAAAACAAACACTATGCAAGTTACAATAAGCTAGGTTTTTGGTAAACCGTTCGTTGTACGTAAAAAATGAACTAGACCTTTTCTGTAGGGAATTTAATAATCTTTAATTTTGATTTGATCCTTATTTTGTCTCCGAGCTATAGGAAGCGAGATATTAGTAAAAATACGTAAAAAGTGATACGGCGACAAATATTAAATATTCATAGATTTTCTTCGCCCTATAATCCGTAAACCGTCCATTGTACGTAATAAATGAATATAACCTTTTATTGGGGAATTTTGTGATCTTTAATTTTTATAACCACCTAGATTGGTGTCCGAGCCATTGGAAACGAGCTATTCACAAATAACCGAATTTGTTGACCTTTGCCCTTGAATAACTTTTAACGCGACAACGATCTCGTTGCCGATTTTGGATATGTTGTTCAGAAGGTCAAAATGAAGCGATCAAAGAAAAAAAAATTGGCTTCTATTTTTTTTGGAACAGAAGCTATATTTTTGACTAAAATAATTGGACTACAATAGAGATTTCAAATTTGTCACAAAAACACGCCCAAAACACCACCGACTTCGTTGGCCAGGGAAATTGGTTTCACTAAACTAATGAAATATTTGAAATTTAAACACAACCATTTTTACACCATTAAAAACACCGATCTGTAATAACAGATAATTCCAGATTTAATAAACCCAAAGAACGTTAATTCAAATTCCATTATTATTTAAAAACCACTCTTTTATCCCCATTTCTTCAACGTTTAAAGTTATAATTTCAACCACTTTCACTATACCAATTCCCCTGGCCTACGTAGTCGGTGGTGTTTTGGGCATTTTTTTGTGTCAAATTCGGAATCTCCAGTTCAAACGATCAAAAGATATCGCGGAAAATGCGCGTGTATTGCTGGTTTGTCACCCTCCTCTACACTTTCTGTGCTGTTTTTTCGCGTTCTAACTTGAATTTCTCTACCAATTTTTAACGGAATCACAAAGTTGAGTATACCGTTGGGAAGCTTATTAAAAGGGGAAGTTTTTGGAAAAATGTGCCAGGCTAAGGCTAAAAAATTGTTTTTGCGGCAGACACAAATAACTTTTTCCGAATTGTAGTAACTACAATTGTTTCCCAATTGCGATTGTATTGACATTGTTAGAAATGTGTTAATAAACTTTTAAGGTTTGTCTTTTTAATGGAAATTTAATGAGCTTCTCAATGGTGTTTTCAAATTTGCTTTAAGACCAACAGTTTGGGAGATATGACAATTTTTATGAAGAAAACTCGTGTTATACAATAAAATATAATATCTCCCTTAAAATTGAAAATCGGACAGGGGTCAAGTGGAAATTTTTTATTGCTTTTGGGGTGTAGAATCACCTCCTGAAGTTTGTAACATCTATCGTGAATCACCCTGTATGTGTCACTCCAGACGATATCTCCCCTTAGGATGCACTTAAAAATTTAAAACAAATTTTAAAATGTCAATCATATCAAAAGAAAGGATGAGTTCGTTGGCCAGAATTTTTGGAGCCCATTAAGGGGTCAAATTTTGACCATTTAGGGTCAAATATAGCATAAAAACATGTTTTTTCAATTTTACCCCCCTTTAATATGAAAATATGATAAAATTGTACATAACCATAATTACTACCCTATGCCCCCCCCCCCCTCTGGAGCTGCATCTGATAAAATCTGTACCATGGTAAAAACATTCTATCAAGTTTTAGGGTGAGCTACCCTAAAGCACAGTGATAGTAAAATAAAAACTCAATTACCGTAATTTAACTTGATACAGTTTACCGGTGATTCACTACAAAATTGTATACATATAGAGGGTTTCTAATAAAAACTGTTTTTTCTGGTCTATATATTATTAATTGATTAATTTATCTCCGAGTTAGATCCAAGTTAGGAATAGAATATTTTTATAGAATAGAAGTTAAGAAATATTTACATTTAAAATAAACAAGGTTATTGTCTTTGTCGATAGTAATATGTGTAACTATTAATTAGCATAAAATTAAAACAACAATTGATAAAACTAGCATATGCATATTAGAAAAGGTTAATTAAAATAATACTTTGGAAACACTATACTATACAGGTATAAAGTATAAATATAACTTTTACCATTATATAATCCGCAGTTAATACTTATAATAGGGTTAATAAAACTTTTAACAGGTTATAATCCTATTAAAAGTTTGATAAGCTAACGGTAATACATGCACGGACTAAAAACAAAATACATAAAAGATTTGTAAAAAATAAAAAATCGCTAACATAAGGCTGCCTTTAAAAAGTTGAATACCAACTATGTATATAAAATTAATATTTTGAGCCTTAAGAAATATTTTTAGAATAGAATAACCTAGACTCCTTCTCCATCAAGTTTTTTAAGAGCCGTGACAACAAAAGCTGAATAATAAGTTTTAAGTCCAAACTCTTATGAAATATATGACTCAAACTAAAAAAACATAAACTTAATATAGTATAGTTTGGGCTATACTCATATTTAACTTTTTTTATTGTAAGATTAATTTTCTTGAAGGCTGTGCTTATCTACCACTTTTTGTTGTTATCTTTGTCTTCGGTTTAAGCTTAGGTTTCTTATATAGAGCCATGCTTTTGTGCTGTTGATGGTAACTGTTAAAGGCGAAGTACTTTTTTTGTTTGTATTTTATATATATATATATATATATATAACAAACAACAAAAACTCAGGTATTGTAACATAGTGACGATTTTTGTGACCGAAACCTGAG
>KZ651391.1:140035-150695 GCA_001010745.2 Gerris buenoi
CTGTCAATTCATTCTTTATAATTTTAACATTTGATATTGTTGCTTGTTATATTTTTGTTTTTTAATTTAAATAGTTCTAAGTTATTATGAAATAAATATTATTTATACGAAACTTTTTTCTGCCGCTAGTAGGAAAAATATTGTATGCAACAAGACAACAAAAATTGTAAAAAAAGAGTTAAAAAAAGACACATGATCACATTTTTTAAATTTTTTAAAATAAATATTTAAATATTTTTTTTTAAATTTTTTTACAATTTTTAAAGTTTGTAAAGAAAAAAATCATGTAATATTTTATATACTATCAGTGACAGGTCTGATGATGCCCGTAATGGGTGAAATATAACCTACATTTCAAAATAAATTCTTATTTTTACTCACCTTTAATGAACTAATTAAATATTATCCATAAGTATCAAAGGTGCAAACTTAGAAGAATTATCTTCAACTGAGATATTCTTTTAATTTTGCCTTAACTCTGCTATGTATAAATAGTTATTTAAATTTAATGTTTTCTCTTTTCTAAATCCGCCATGTACATATATGTAGTTATCGTAAAACTTAGCAGTATGATTTTATTATTTATATTTAATGAAAAGCGTAAGTTCCTATCAGGTGTCCCGCGACTCGGTTAATGGTGTGATGTTGGACTTAATTCACCATTATATTTAACTTGAGCAAATAAATCTCTTGAGCTATTTATAACACTCTTATACATGAAACAAAATTACCAGGTTTTATTACTTTAAAACGAGACGAATACAGTAGAAAAGGAATTCACTAATGGTTGTAGCAATGCCATGTAATGTTGCTTGCCTTCTAGTGCTAGTGGATGAATTTCAGTTTCTAGAAGCCCTACTTTAGTTTCACTGGAAATTATAGGGCACTAGCCTTCTACTTCATGCTAGGAATCAGTGGCTATGTTTCAAGTTTCCTATTATTATGTAGACTTAGCGATTAAATGAAATGCCTAAATAGCTTCATTTTCAAAGCCTTCGTAAAAAAGATTCAGGACGGTATTTTTCTTCATTCTTTTTATTATTAAGAATAGAATTTTTTTTTCACTAAAAACTCGATTTAAACAAACAGTTACTTTTAATTAATCAAACAACAAATAAGTTTTGTTAAATGTAAACAATTACATCAATAATGCGTTAAGGTGAAGAATTCGCCATTGTGCGGCAAAATAGAAGAATTTTGAACACGCATGCGCAATTAATATAACTACAAAAAGAATCACTTTCTACGCATCTAAACAGAGATGTAATGTTTACATTTCATATCAATCATAGATAATAGTACATTACGCGTTGAGTACGGAAAGTAGCATTTTGCATGCGAGTGTGTGGAGTTTGCACCCGAGCGACAGCGAGGGTAGTAAAAACACACGAGCAATAAAGCAAAAATACCGTACTTTATCTACGATTGTTAGATTTTAAAAATAAATACAGAAAAAAATATAAACTTCCTGTACGTAAGTTCGTATTTCTCTTTTGATATAAAGATGGCATTAATTCATTAGTTGTATTTTGTGCTGAATTAATTATCTCGGGAGGCGTATTATTCTCCTCATATTCGTCGTAATCACTTAAATCACTCATTGTTTTTCACTAAAATCTTAAAACAGTTACTTCACTTAAACAAACAGCAAATTAGTTTTTTTTATCTACGGTTGATACGAATTATTATAAACATTGTATCTCTGTTTAGATGCGTAGAAAGTGATTCTTTAAAAACTTGTATTCATTGCGCATGCGCGTCTCATAAATCTGAAGAATTCCTCTTCTTTACAACCCTAGGGCGGTAAAAAAGAAGAATTCTTTACCTTTACGCACGATTAGCGAGTTTGTTTACATTTAAAATGTTTTACGCATCACCCATTTTAATATACATGCCAATCATTCAGCCAGCAAACTGAGATTAAATGTTGCAGTTGAAGCTTTGGGTGCTTTAAAAATAAATTTTTGAGTCTCATTTTTCATATTTTGATGCAATTGAAAACGATATCAATCTTTTGTCGCTGTCGCCGATATAAAATCCCTTGCCCCTTGATTTATTTATTTATAGAATCCCTTGCAAATGATTGCTGTGCAGTGTGTAGAAAAAAAAGTGAAGTCATAATTTCTGGAATTTTATAAAAGTGTTCCACTTCGCACGGTTTGATCAGTTGCATAAATTTACTAGTGGCTGCATTTCCTCTTTCGACACTACTACTACTTATACTTCAAAATTAAATCTACAAAATATAATTACAGATCTAAATTATCTGATAAGTCATAACCTTTTTTAACCTCTCTAGTCATAATCTGATAAGCATTTGCAGTGCTGCTGATTAATTTCCACTTGTAAACTTTATCTACAACTGCAAACAAATGTTGGTTGAAAGCGTCCTTGGGTTGAAAGTTCAGCTGCATAAATCTTGTTAATCATAATGTTTAATTTCATTATGTAGATTACCTATGTCGTATGTACGTCAATTATTGCAAGTTTTTAGGATAAATCTTAGAAAAACCAACACTGACCGCGACCGCTGTGGAGTCTTAAAAATCACTAAATTTGTTAAAGCGGGCCTAAACGTTTAAAATAGATAGAATGACGTTTTTAAGGTAAAGACTTTAATAAAACTTCATACACATCGTCTGAAGTCTAAAGTACAATTGGAACAGACATGTAAAATTTAACCTGATATAAGCAGACGTTTGCATAAAAGTGAAGTGATATTTTATGAGTGATGTTTTTATAATATTTTTAATGAACGCGAGTATTATACTGGGGCACTGGGGCTAATCACCGGGATCAAAGAACATTCCTGTCCCCTTGCCCTTACCTCACTATCTATATCTATACTTATACTACAGTCATCCACTTTACCTATCCCCTCATCTTAATATTCAATACATATTTATTACAAGATGGTCGCTTCAATAATAATTAAAAAAAAAAAAAAAAAAAAAATCTTTTAATTTTGCCTAAATCCGCCAAATACAAATCGTTAGTTACATTTAATTGTGCCTCTTTTTTAACTCCACCATGAGTACATACGTACTTTAAGTAAAAAGCATCGTATACTAAGCAGTGTAATTTTAGAATTTATATTTAATGAAAAGCGTAAAGCGTAAGGAACTTCGTTCCTACTTTAACACCACACGTATTTTAATTTTGTATAATTTACTTACATTGTGTACATTTTACAATTTATTCAAAATAAACTATGGCGGGCTGAATTGGCAGTGCTCGCGGGTCGTAGTTTGGAACGAGACCCCCTGGTCTAACGAATATAATAATACCCCCCCCCCCCCCCAAAGAAAAATTAAGGGTAGCTCCTCTATCAATTTGGATGAGAGAGTATCTTAATCTCGAGGTGCTGAAACTGATTGAACATCGATTTTATTTAATTTCTCGTTACTTCGCATGACAACACTAAAGCCAATCATAACCCCGAAAACATTCAAGTACGATGCAGATCAGGTTTACCAACCTGAAGGATACAACTAAATAAATCATATGATAACCAGTTGCTGTCATGTTCACTTATTTAACTATTCTAAGCGATTTAATATTTAATCAAATAAATTTACTGTATAATAATATATTTGTCACCTTTTGCAGTGCAGGGTACATTTGCAGGGGGGGACATTTTTAGGGTCTGCTGGTAAAACCGAGGGCCCTTATAATATCCTGCGCTTTTCTGTCAGTATTGGAGGTTATTTACGTACCTCTATCTCCAGAACTACCAACACAAAAAACATAACTCAAATACAAAAGAGCTGATAATTTTGACGGAAATGTGACCGGGGGGGGGGGGGGGGGGTTGTTAAATGATAGAGACGCACTTTTTTCCGTTTTTACATCGCGAAAATCTGGATGCGTCTTATAATCAATATATTCAAGTGTAATATATGTATATCTAACAACCTTTTTTCTACGAATTTCTTTTTCAAAAGAAAATTACCCCTGATATCTTGTTTTAGGTTTCTATACAAAGTAAAAACGGAACCTTAATATAACGGCTCTGTCTGTCTGTCATTCTGTCTGTCCGTTGGCTTGTTTCAACTCATAAACTACTATAGCTAATAAACATGAAATTTGGCACACAGGTACATCTCGGCATTTTAGACAACTGGACAAATTTCCTCACGTACTTACGTGAAGCGCGCCTTACTTGTTTACTAATTATTTCCACTTTTCCGAATTTTGCCGAGATATCATTGTAAGTGTCAGGCTCTCCTATTTCATCAATTTACAGGAATTTTAACGAGTTCAATTTCTGATGAGTTAGTGTGGGTGAAAGGGTTTCCGTTGAAAGGGTACCGTTGTACCTATTTATTTCTTGTTAGCTTCAAAATTTTATTTTCAAAATCTAACCTTGCTATTTCTTTGTCAGCATTGCATCTGCCTTACATCTAAATAAAGATTTATTTTTGCCTTACATCTAAATAAAGATACATTTTTGCCTTACATCTAAATAAAGATTCAACATTCCAACAATATTCATGGTAGACTGCACTAATATTCAATATAGACTGTATTCAATATATTCACTGTATCCACAATATTCACTGTATCCACAATATTCGCTGTAGACTGCCTAACTTTGAGTTCTGAACAAGTTGTTAAAAAAAGAGAACGGAAGAGTTTCTCAATAAAAAAAAACAGAGTAGGTACGTCTCATATCCGATGCATTAATGTTTTTTCCTAATTTTTGGTTCAAAAATCGAGATACCTCTTATATTCTATGCAAATTCATCATACTATTTTGTTTCATTTTTTGTGTTAATTAATCTTTGCGCCATATGTTCTTAAACATTCTTCTCGTGCCCGATCAGAATAAATTGGATATTTCAAAAGTTATAAGCTTTTATATAAAGTTTACGTTTTGAAACATTTAATATTATTTATTTTATCGGGTGTCTACACTCATGCCATTTACTTTCTAAATGTGACAGCTCAGATTGGACAACCTATGTGAGGAAAAAATAAAACTACTAGGTGGTTATCCAGTGACATTTTAATTTGTCTAGTTGGCCCGATCTACTTCCCGCCAAAATCTCGAGCTCTCGTTGGCTCCCTTTCCCTTCCCAATTTTTTTGATTTTCCCGCGCTGTCAGAATGTTTTTATTATTTGTAATTGTTTTTTTACAACAAATAGTATGTCGTCATTTCCATGTTTATGTTTAGTAAGAATACTCGTATGTTCCGGGACGTTCTGCGTCCGTTTTGTTTAATGTAATTGGAAAAGTAATTATTCAATAATAATTCAAATTACAATCATCAATAACTACGGGAGACATACAGAGAAAAATAGAATCCCGTAGTTATTGATAATTGTAGTTTGAATTATTTAAAATTTAATCTTTCGGTAGTAAGAAAACTGCCCAAAAACTTAAAAAGTAATTATTCATGTTTCAGGCCAAATTCAGAGGACGGAAAAGGAGGAAAAAGACAACCTAACTGGGTGCATGTTTGGCCACAGGTATGTAAATTAGTTAAATTAACCAAATTGTTAATTTTTATTTTAAACTAATAGTTCTGTGAACAGTGTAGACAATGCTTCCAAAAAAGGAACATATTATACATAGATTTAATGACTGAAAGGAGCATCCATGCCAAAATTGAACATAATTGAAGCACACATTTGGTTTTGATTACGTAGCAAACATACTCAGACCCAGACCTGATGGTCTGGTATTGGTAATGGCCTAAGGCCCAATGCACACAGAAGAGGCGAGAGGCGGAGGCGCAGCGCGGGCGAGGTGTGCAGGAGGCACGCTTCTTCAAAATGAATGAAGAGGTGAGGAAGAGGCGTCGAGGAGGCGAAAAAGCCGTGCCTCTTCTGTGTGCATTGGGCCATAAGATTACATGGAGGAGGCGTGATTCACACCACGCCTCCGCCTCTCGCCTCTTCTGTGTGCATTGGGCCTAAATGCCTAATGGTCTGGAAATGAAAACTTGAAACATAAACTTCAGTCAGTAAAGAAAAGAACACTACCCTATACAATTATAGGAAAGCATTTGCAGTCTTCATCGGGGCGGATGGGAAGGTAGCGTCCAGGGTGGGAAAACATTCTAATCGGTGCCATATTATCTAATGAGAACCCCCCATTAAGGGGGGCCACCTCCCTAAAAACTAATTTTATTGTCGTCTATTTTAAGTGCAAATATTCATACTTTAGTAAAAATATCACAATTTGTTTAATATTTTATTTTATAATATCCCGTCATCCTGGTGCCCCATCCGTCCCTGGTCTTAATATACAGGGCATACTGCAGCATATTTATATTATTATTTATCTTTATACCTGTATGAAGATAAGTAATAATCATAAATGAACAAATACGAATCAAGGTAATATGTATATATTTGAGGAAGAAATACACCTGACCAGCAATGCTTACTTGTGTCAAAGGCTTATAAATTCTACAATTATTCTTAAGCTTTGGTACACTCTAGTTAGAAAACTGAGGTTTCCCACTTGTGATAGTGACCTGGGTAGTTGGGTAGGTTCAATATACAGTAGATTATCTAAACTAATATTGTGTGGGGTGGTTTAGAATGTTTAGATAATCAAAATTCACTAAAAAAAAAAAAAAGTGGGAAGATGTAAAATAATCAACCAATAAATAATGTTGTGTAATCACAAATAAATAATGTTTGTGCAAAAAGCATCTTTGTTTATCTATCTACAGTACATACTGCAAACAAAATCAACTAAAATATATGTTTAAATTGAAATATGCTCTTTCTAAGAATTAATCAAGTGGTGGCATTTGATTTTTTCTCATGAAGCCAGTTCTCATTGGAGCCAGACTGACGTTTGGATAATTGGACGTCCAGATAACTGACGTTTGGACAATTGGACGTTCGGATAACTGACGTTTGGACAATTGGACGTCCGGATAACTGACGTTTGGACAATTGATGGTCTACTGAATATTCAAATGTTCCCTACCTAACATGAGAAAGGCTCTTTACTTGATCGTTCTTAAGGCTCTACCGCTCTTTGAGGTTAGAAAAATCATTAAAATGAAACTTTTATTGGTTCTAAGCAAGATATCAAAAATCTAAGTACAGGCTTCATTCCTAATTTTAATTCTGCACAATTTGAGCCCTATTTCAACTTCCTACTGCAATAAATACTACTACTATTTCAATACATTGAGTTTTATCGTTGTATTGAAATGGTGCCTGTACTATTTATCATAGAAAGTTGAAATAGGGCTCAATTTGTGCAGAATTAAAATTGGGAATGAAGTCTGTACTTAGATTTTTGATATCTTGCTTAGAACCAATATAATTTTAATTTTACTGTTTTTCCTAACCTCAAAGGGTGGTAGAGCCTTAAAAACCACAGAACAAGCCCGCATCTCACAAAACAGATTAAAGCACCCTATAATTTACTGGCAAACATAACTAAAATTAATGCTTAATCTATGTGAAGATTTCTATTTAAATTAATTTGAGCTGTTTCTTATCTATGTTGTTCCTTGCACTATTTCTAATCAAGTGATGTTAATGTTGTTATCAGGTGCTAGCCAGCTGCATAGCTTTAAGCACGACAGTCCAGGCTGGCATCAACTTGGCATTCTCATCTGTCCTTCTACCTCAGTTAGAAGAAGATCCTGATGTTATCAACTTAACCGAAGCTGAAGCATCATGGATCGGTAAGTAGTTATCTACTTTATCGAACTATAATTGGATCGGTAAATCCAGGATTCTTATCAAAGTATATTCACTGTCAAACCACTAAAAATAGTCTATGTTTATATTTCACGACACAATTTTACTTCCGAGCTTACCATAGGTAACAGAAGCTATGTGATCGTTCAGATTTTTGAAATCGGAGACCTAAAAATTGTTCTGAAGAACGAACAATTTTTAGGTCTCCGATTTCAAAAATTCCAAGACAGAAATCTGTTTCAAACATCAGGGATCATTTTTGGTTCCGTGTCTGTCTGTCGTTCAATTTTTGCGAACCACCATATCTTAAAAAACAACACACCCAATTTTAATGAAATTTGGGTGGTAGGTCATAATTAGCCCATTGTTGGTTCCATATAAGTTTCAACCTTCTGCGCCTATTTGGTTTTCTTCCACATGCGCACAAACATACATTTATTTACACCTATAGCTTCAAAAGACATCAGATTTGAATTAAATTTTTATAGTTTATCGAAAGTAACCCGCAGATAGCCCCAGAGTTGAACCGTCAGCGCTCTTTAACTCTTGCTAAATTGATACTTTAATTCGTGTAAAAATTCAAAACAATTTTGTCAGATTAAAAAAAAATGGAGGAATCCATTAAACCAATTAGACAATAATGGCTTGCAAAAGCATAAAATCAATTAAGTACTTGGATATGATGCGAGGAAGCTATGTGCCACACCAATTGGCAGTCTATTTTATAAAGTGGTTTAACTGTATATCCTGTATTGACCACAATAAATTACTTTTTTGTTTGTTTAGTTTGATCAACTGTCATAGCCCCAAAATTCAGGGCCATTTTTAAAAGGATATTTAATTTTCTCGGGCCCTCAAGAATATTTTTCCCTCATTAAGTGTGTTGTTTTCTGAATCGTAGGATAATACAGTTGTTGAACAGAGCATAAATAAATAGACGGTACATCTATAAGAATCAAATTAAAATAAAAATAAAGGTAAAAACAAACCTGATATTTAAAACTGACGCCCAAGTGACATCTAAATTAACTGTGATCGTAGCCATTTTGCAGATATCAGCAGATATCAGGGGAGCTTTTTCGGTCAATAGGAGTAAGGTTTTCTAGATATTCTAAAGACCACTACTCATGTAGTTGTAATAAGGGGGCGGGGAGGCCTAGCCTAGCTAACAAACCATATTTGGATCCTTTTTGCCAACCCCAGGCTTTCCCATACCTATCAAACTACCACCACCTCACTCTCAAACATTTTTACATTCTTATGTCTTGGATATGGCATGAAAAGCGTTACCGTTACGATCAGGGTGTTAGGAAGGTATAGGAGGTATCAAGTCTGCCCGCTCTTGGTAGGGATAGTGTCACCCACTACCACGCTTGGTACCGCTGTCGCAAGGGCGTCCCCTCCCCAAGCGAATCTAAAATGCTATACACTGCACTAGGAGAATAGAAAAAGGTAGGAGCTAACTGCACTCGTTTACATTGCCACTCAGAGGTCGGCTGAGTTATGATTATAAATTATTTTGTTTGGATTATGAAGGAGAGTATGTCTTGCCACTTCAGTGAATCAAGTTCCTCTACCCCAAGTTCTCCCTTCCCTAAGATATGAAAGCGCAATCTCCAATATCCTTCACACACTCCCAGGTAATGGTAGGCTGTTTCCTCCTCCTCACCACACACTGGACATGTGGGGTCCTCCTCTACCTTTAGTAATGCCAGATGTCTACTGAGCCTGCAGTGTCCAGTTAGCACTCCAACCAGATTTCTCAGGTTGGTCCAGCTCAATCCTAACAGCTATCTACCACTACTCTAACAACATATTTTATATGTACTATTTTTTATGATTTCAGCGAGTGTGGTTACCATTGGCACGCTTGCCGGAGCTCTAGTCGTCGGACCAGTTATGGATCTGATCGGAAGGAAATCAACTTGTGTATTAAGTAACATACCCATGTTACTCTCCTGGATTCTGACTTTCACTACTAAAAATAACATTTGGCCACTCTACTTAGCAAGAGCATGCGCAGGCTTTGGAGCAGGTAAACCAAATTTACATAATTGTTGCAATAAAGATGGACTAAGAAGAAATAATTAAGTGGGGTGGTTAAAAAAGTAACGAACAAGTACAGATAAGCCTTATGGCGATTGCTTAAGGTGAAATTACACTCGGGATGGAAAACTAGCATTCATATTCATGCCCACATGACCTCTAGTTTTAGTCAGCTATACATATAATTTACTATCCGACTGATCAATTATTTTCAGATTTTCCTGTTTTTAAAATATCACAATTATTTAAGAAATCAGTGCTACTAAATTATTTCAAAAATGACAAACATATAAATCATAGCTATGAAACTCAAAGTAAAATTAATAAAAAAGTTACTAATATTACCTGCAATACAAACTTACTACAGAGGCATGCCAGTGTTGTAGCTCCAAATTTGCATAATCTCTTGCCAGAATGCACAAGGAACATAGTAGATATAAAATACTACAATAAGTTTAAAAAAGAAGTAAAAAATTGGCTATCAACGGTAGATGCACAAGAAATATAGCATTTATATGATTCATGTATGATGTATGAACTTTTTTGGATTTCCATATATTTATTATTGTTAAGTATTTTTATATACTTATTTTTTTTACTTATTTGATTTACTTTTATATTACTAATCTAAATAACATGTTTAAAGTTATTTTATTTTTATTTATAACCACAACTCTATATACTTGTAATGACATAAATAATTTAAAAAAAAAATAAATAAATAAAAATAATTAATTGAATAATTAAGATAAATAGATTAAATAAAATGAAACTACATTTACAACAAAAATGAATGATATTAGATATTTAATATGTGAACACGAGCCTCCTGTTTCAAGGATTTCCTTCTTGGGGGCTCTTATGACTTGTTTTGATGTTAATTTGTAACTACTGTATAACTATTTATGTAAGAATTTGTAATTTATAATTATTGTA
>KZ651391.1:187294-201914 GCA_001010745.2 Gerris buenoi
GTCTTGTCAGCAGGACTATCTCCGTTTTCTCAGTTGCTAGACTTAGGCCATGCTCCACCATCCATGGGCACACTCTTCTCATAACTTGATTAAGCTTTCTTTGTGCTGCTTCGACCTCTCTTGCTACAATTACTGCTACTATGTCATCCGCATAGCCTACCAGAAATGTGTTTTCAGGCATTGCGATGCGCAGGATACCATCATATAAAACATTCCAGAGATCTGGACCTAAGATGGATCCCTGCGCAGCTCCTGCTGTTATGGTCTTCCGGCGAACTCCTTCTGTGGTGTCGTACAGTAGCTCCCTATCCTTCAGGTAGCTTTGTACCATCCTTAATAAATACTTTGGAACTCTGAAAACTGTCTCCAATGCCTCCAGCATGTCGGTCCATCTGGCTGAGTTAAAGGCATTTTTTACATCCAGTGTAGCTAATACAACGACTTTCCTGGAGCGGCGATTTCCTTGAAAGGCAGCAGCTTTTACTGTCTAGACCACTTCTTCGATTGCACCGATTGTGGATCGTCCTCTTCTAAATCCATGCTGTTTTTCTGATAAATCCCCAGCTTCTTTGATCGCAGCATTTAGTCGTGGCTTTAGGAGTTTCTCCAATATTTTTGTAACCTAGTCATAAGTAGCTTTTATTTGATACAACATTCAATTAAAAAAAAAAATATTCTGCGTAACATGAATTATCCACCATATTGGATTTCCAGTTAATCAGATTAAATTCCTATTCTTATTTTTTCCTATGGCCCAACAGACCACACATTTTGCTTATTTCTACCACCTAAATATCATAGTATATGAATATATACTATGATATGGCGGTTCGCAAAAATTGAAGGACAGACCGACCGGCAGACCGACACGGAACCAAAAATGATCCCTAATGTCTGAAACGGATTTCTGCCTTGAAATTTTTGAAATCAGAGACCTAAAAATTTATCGTTCTACAGAACGATCACATATAGCGTCCGTTACCTTCGGTTAGCTCGGAAGCAAAAATGCAGTCCTTGCATAATTCAAAGACATAGCAGCATATACAGTCCCAAGCCTTCTAAAAACAATATATTTCCACTTCCAAAATTTACTGGAAGAGTAAGCGGTTTTTTTAAGACAAAAATCCAACTAATGCTCTAAAAAAGGAAATTACTTACAAACAGTTCTATTGAAACAATCAAAGGGGATTTCCCAACTTTTCTAACTGTTATGTGTACTGTTTTTTTGTGTACTGTTATGTGTAACTGTTAAGTGGAACAGTTAGTCAGCCGTATTGTCTGGTTGTTAGACCAGTGGCGCAACTTTTATTAAGTAACTTTGTTACAGCTAAAGTAATTATTTTACATTACAAATAATGTCTAGTTATTGATAAAATATGTCTGGAAATTGGTGAAAGTGATTAATGAGGCTGTAGTAATCATTTCACGTAGTCGTTTTATAATATCTGATCAAAGAGATGATTAGAATGTTTTAATCACTTTAATAGCTAAATATCACAATGATTATAATATTATAATAATTATTAATATTAATGAATAATAAATTTATTTATAAAACAATTGATCTGTTTTGAAATTTCAAAGTCCCTTTATATTGTGTTGGATATTCTATGAACAAACTGAGCTAGCCAGTCATTACATTATACATTATTTTCTACAGTTGACCAATAATAGTTATTTACGCAACAAGGGAGAGAAGTATGTTTTCCTTTTCCTGCTCGAGGTTAAGTTTTCTCCTGAGGCACCGCCGAAGGAGAAAACTTCATTAGCTCCTGAGGCTTGCCGAGGGAGATAACTGTAGTTTTAGCTCCCGATGCATAGCCGAGGGAGATAATCCCGAGAGCAGAAATACTTCGATCCATGTTGCGTATTAAATTTTATCTACGACTAGTGCACCATGGGTAATAGCTAAGTTTGTAGGTAAAAAAATTTCACCTACAAATTCACATAATTTAAACACCTTAAACTGATGTTTAGTTACTTGATTTATTTAAATAACAATTTTTATACTAAATATACACGTTTTACAACAAACACTTTCAATAGTTTGTTTTTAATTTAAAGACTTTGTATGATAACCTAAAGTAACCTTCCTGAAAAATGAGCTATAAACAGCGGAAAAACATTACTACCAACATAATACTTAAAAAATACCTAAACAAATACCTTTTAAGTTGGTATAATTGTTTTTTTTTACTCCCAAGGGAAAATTGGAAAGGGAAAAAACTCCCAAAAATTTTCCTTGATGTCTAAAACAGATTTCCGTCTTGGAATTTTTAAAATTTGAGACATAAAACTTGTTCGTTCTCAAAAATGAACACAATGCTTCCGTTATCTTCGGTAGGCTCGGAAGCAAAATAATAATAATAAAAATAAAATTAATATTTGTATAATTTTTATCAACAAGTTTTTTCTTCAGAAAAATTAATTTGATGACTTTTTCAAACTAAAATATGATGGTAATGTGTAGATGCATCAGATATTTGGAGTGGAATAGGATGCAAGTATAGTGTGTTTAAAAGATTAAATTAAACAGAATGCCTTGAAAGGGGGCAAATTTTCACAAAACCTGGTAGTTTTATTTAATTAATACCCTGTAGACCAGTTAAAGTGGAAATGGTAAGGAGAAAAGGGTAATTTAAGATGAACATACTAAAGGTAAATTTAATTTTTGAAATTTTAGGTTTGGAAAGGATGTCTGGCAAATGGATTGTCTTTCACATCAGGAGTCAACACAGGCTTCTCAACTGTGTTTATAGCTCAGTTAATGGCCGATCCTAATATTAAAGAATTTTCAGAAACAGAAGCCTCCTGGATAGGTACGTATAAAAAAATGTCTAAATTGAATCATGATTGGAACAACTTAATGTAACCTTAACCCTAAAAAATCATTTGTTTATGTAAAAATCAATTAATACAACTAAAAAAAAAGTCCAGTCATGCACCATGACTTAATGAGCGAATTTTCAAAGAAATCTGCGTATTATTGGCTTATGATAATATAGGAAAATTTTTGTTTAGAATTTAGATGGGTGAAATTGGGAGGGTCTTCTTTGATCGCAGCATTTAGTCGTGGCTTTAGGAGTTTCTCCAGTAATTTCCATGCCATGTCTAACATGCTCAGTGATCTATATGCTGACGGAGAATCCAGGTCGCCCTTTCCCTTGCTTATAAGTAGTACAAGGCGCTGTACTTTCCACTTTCTTGGGAAGGTACCCTTTCTAAGGCATCTGTTATACATGTTGAGGAGTAAGCTGGGACATGCGCTTGCAACTGCCTTAATTGCTTCTGCTGGGATGCCGTCTGGACCTGGAGCCTTCTTATTTTGCATTGACCTGATCGATGCTTTAAGCTCTTCTTCACAGCAATCCAAGTAATAACTTGTGATGTTGAGGTTTTTATCTTGTTCCCTTACTGGGTGTGACGGAAAAAGTGTTTCCACAATATTCCTCATCTCTGCAGCTTTCAGCATAGGGGTGGCCGATTTGGAACCAAGCTTGCGCATTACCAGCTTGTAGCCCAGTCCCCAGAGGTCACTGTCAATATCTTTAAGAAGCGCTTCCCATTTACTGTGCTTGCCTCGACTTGTTGTTGTTATACCCCACTCAAGGGCTTTTGCATTTAAGTCTCCAGCCACCACATGTGCCCCCCTCTTTCTCTTATAAAGTCCTCCAGGTCATTCAGCTTCTCCTGGAAGTCCTGCACATTGTCATTTGGCGTGAAGTAGCAGCTTACATTGGTGACCCGATTGCTGCTCACCCAGACGAAGCCGGATACAGAGCCCTTGGCCCTTCCTATCCGCCCCATTACAGTCCTCTTATCGGTTGGCATACCCAAAGCATGCAAAGCAGCATATTACCTGGGTTCTTCGACTTATCCAACAGCTTACCCATCAAATTCTAACGTGTGAGGATTCCATGAGTGCATTAGCGTCTCGTTCCTTAACTGCACTATAACCATCCTCTGTTCCCTGCTATTTGGTTTACTTACTGAGACCTTAGGTTCACCAAAGGGTTCCGGCACCTCTTTTTGGATGGCCTCCCGGACTTCCTCCTCGGTAGTGTAGCTATCGAGATCTCTGATCTCTAGTGTGGCTCTTGGTTCCAGACATCGAACTGAGGCTATCTCTCCTAGGGCTTTCTTTAAAGCACCTCAAAGACCTCCTTATTCCGAGTATTGCTCCCAACCTCCAATAGCACATCCCCGGACCTAGTTCGTCGAACGGTCTTAATTACAGTGTCCATCTCCTCTGGCTTCACTTTCCTGCGGATTTCTCCAAGGACCTCTGCATAGGTTTTCCCACTCATTGGTTTAATGAGGAGTGCTTCCGACCTTGGCTTCAGATGTTAATTTTTTCTCTTTCTTTGGTTGGAGGCTGGAGTCTTTTGTACTCTTCCTGGTGCATCTGGGTTATACTCCGGTGTTCCATGATGCTGCAGTTTTGGTGTTCCTCCATCCATCCTTTCTCTAGCCTCCTTTCTACGGCGTCTTTCTTTTTTGGAGATGATTTCACTCCATTCCTCATTTGCGTCTTCTCTTTTCTTCTCTCCCTCAGACTCCTTTTTCTTTTTTCCAGGTGCTCTATCTGCGGGGCTGGACAACATCCTCTTTTTTGATGTGCCTAGGTTCTGCGATAAGGCGGAATTGGATTGAGCTTCCTGTTCTGCAGCCTTCTCTTGAAGGCTCCTTTCCGCTTCTAGCCAAGACTTCCTCAGGCAAAGTATCACCTCAAGAGATTCTTCTAGCTGTCCCAGTCCGTTTTTCACTTCAATGCTAATATTTTTTTGCCTGTAAGTCACTGCCTTTATCTTTTCAACTAGATCTGTGCTACCTTTGGAGTTCCGTTAATTCTTCTAATCTTGTCTTTTCCAGGTGTGCTCTCACAGGGGACTTCTCCTGGATTTCCTCCTTGATTTCTGGTGTAGCAGGGTTTAGGGTAGTGATGTCACTTCCTGTGGCTGCCTCATCTCTTCCCTCAGGGGAAGTAGCTGTCTGCTGCCTCTGGAAATATTGCAGCATCCTCCTTTCAGTCTCCGATCTGCAATCTCCTTCCGTCAGTATAGCCTCTTTCTTCTTTCTCGGTGGTGTGTGGGTGACCTTCCTCCTACTTTTAAATTCCTCCAGGAGCAATTTCTCTGTTCACCTTCTTTCTTCCTCTTCACTTGATATTGGCACCGCTGCAATGTCTGCTAATTTGCCCTCCCCAGAATCCATAGGGCAGCCCGATTGCTCGGGGCGGGATTTAGCCAGAGGCATTCCCGCCTGGGGTACAAATTCCGTTGTTTTTGCTAGCATCATATTTAATTTTGTTTAAAATAAGACCTCAGGGTTCAATTTAAAAACACTTGAGGTTCTTAGGAACGGTGGTCCTAAGGTGTGTACTGTATGTGACCAAGGTGTGATTGTTCTGGTGAGTGTGTGTAGTGAAATTGACTAGGAGAAGGAGAATAAGCGGGGGTATACGTCACGGAACCCGAGCCGATGTATTACTGACGTTCGCTTCTCAACAATGTTGAGCATTGCCTAGGCTTCTCCACGTGGAGGTGTCAGAAACAGTTGAGGGACAAATGACCACCAAGTACTAAGGTCCAAATAAGAAGGGGAGACTAACTCACCCCCCTCAGAGGCACCTGTCGGCAAGGGGAATTGTCCCCCCAAAGAAGCCCGAAATTAGTTAATTAAAAGTATATAAAGAAGACGCACAATAACAATGGAACGGAAACTGATCACCCTTCATTTTGTGTTGTTTGTTACACCAGCAATAAGCGTATTTTGCGCTCAAATGCTTATATGTGCCTCATTAACTTTAGTTAGAATCAATGAAAATAGTGAAAAACAAGTGGACATTTTTATTTTAAGTGTGAAATTATTGACAAACATGACCAAATGTTTTAATGCAAAGATTTGATAATTAATATTAACCAATCTCTTATTTTTGTATTTAACTTATTATATTTCTTAATCTGTGTTTCAATAATTAAAAGTAATTTCAAAATAAAATTTAACTAAAAAAGAAATTTATATAAATAATTATTTGTTACAGCTAGTTTAGGAGTTTTGAGCGGACCAATTGGAGCATTTAGTATAGGACCTATTATGGATAATATAGGACGTAAGACGGCCATAATAATAGCTAATGTGTTTCCTATACTGTGTTGGGCTATAACCTACAGTGTCGTGGACTCAATATGGCCATTATATGTGGCTAGAGTAGTAGGAGGAGCAGGAGCAGGTAAATACAATATTTGTACAAAGAAAATTGTTTTGTTGCACAGAAAATTAGAATATCTGTGGTGAGGAGCCAATGAAAGCTCTAGAATTGGAGGTCTTGAAGGTAGTCCAACTAGACAAACAAAATTGTCACTGGATAACCTCAGAATAACCACCAAGTGGCTTTATTTTTCCTCTCAAATAAGTTAGACAATCTGAGTGTCCCAAACAATTCTCTTCGTATTTATTATCAATTTAGATTTTCTACTATATCTCAAGCCAGATTTAGTACAATGTGAGCAGAATAAATTAAGAAAATTAATATATAATTATTATTTTAGCGATGATTACAGCAATAAGTGTTTATACATCTGAAATAAGTCATCCAAAAGTCAGAGATGTAATGATGATACTAATCGGTGCTTTTGTTTCTTTGGGAACTCTCATCACGATGNAAATAATTATTTGTTACAGCTAGTTTAGGAGTTTTGAGCGGACCAATTGGAGCATTTAGTATAGGACCTATTATGGATAATATAGGACGTAAGACGGCCATAATAATAGCTAATGTGTTTCCTATACTGTGTTGGGCTATAACCTACAGTGTCGTAGACTCAATATGGCCATTATATGTGGCTAGAGTAGTAGGAGGAGCAGGAGCAGGTAAATACAATATTTGTACAAAGAAAATTGTTTTGTTGCACAGAAAATTAGAATATCTGTGGTGAGGAGCCAATGAAAGCTCTAGAATTGGAGGTCTTGAAGGTAGTCCAACTAGACAAACAAAATTGTCACTGGATAACCTCAGAATAACCACCAAGTGGCTTTATTTTTCCTCTCAAATAAGTTAGACAATCTGAGTGTCCCAAACAATTCTCTTCGTATTTATTATCAATTTAGATTTTCTACTATATCTCAAGCCAGATTTAGTACAATGTGAGCAGAATAAATTAAGAAAATTAATATATAATTATTATTTTAGCGATGATTACAGCAATAAGTGTTTATACATCTGAAATAAGTCATCCAAAAGTCAGAGATGTAATGATGATACTAATCGGTGCTTTTGTTTCTTTGGGAACTCTCATCACGATGATCCTAGGATCGTACATGGAATGGCATCATGCAACTCTTTGTTTCATCATAATATCAACTGTTTCATTCATCATCACTTTCTTTTTACCTGAGAGTCCACTTTGGCTTGTTTCCTTTAAACCAACTCAAAAAAGACTAAACAAAGCTCTAGCCGTTTCAAGATACTTTAATAGATCGGAAAAGGTAATAAAGTTCAAAAAATTTAATTATCATTCAAATCATTATGATTATTACTTTAACTATCCCTTAGTAATCAGATTTTTTAATCACTTTTTTTCAGCTATACGAAATGGACAGTGAAAAATTAAACGAAATTAATGCAAAAATGAGGAAACCTGATACGCTAAACAAGAAAAGTTCACTTAAAACATGGCTAATGAAAAACATCAAGTTATTCCAGGAGAGAGGAGTTTACAAACCCATGATGATTCTCTTCATGGTCTTCTTCTTCTGGGCGTTCTCAGGAGTGTTAGTAGTTCTCATGTACTCGGCTAATGTCTTCAAAGCAATCGGAAGTCAATTTGGAAACGGTTTTGACGAGTACACAGCAACTATTATAATAGGTTTAGTCAAATTAATAATGACCATTGTTTCAGCGGTAATATCATTTAAGTTAGGAAGAAGGACGCTGCTAATGATTTCAGGTTTCGGTATGGCTGTTACAATATTGGCAGCCGCTACTTTTCAATCTTTTTCAAATTCAAAATTAGATTTCTCGAAAGCTTCGGCTGTCAACAGCACACTAGTCGAAAGTAATTCTCAACCCTTCGTTAGCATTCTGTCGGTTATTTCATTAATTATGTTTATTTTATTTGGTTCGTTAGCAATGACAAACATTCCGTGGACTTTAGCAAACGAATTATTGCCGACTAGAGCGAGAGCTATAGGTATCAGTATCATATCCTCGTACTCCTATGTCATGATGTTCACTGTAATTAAATCAACACCGATTGTACTAGAATTTATATCTTTATCAACTTTATTCTTTATTTTTGGGATTTTTTCTATGTTATCAGTCGTCTATTTTTACTATAAACTTCCAGAGACATTCGGTAGAAATTTTCAAGAGATTGAAAAATATTTCATTAAGAAACCTTGAAGAATGGCTTGAAATGTTAAAAATAGTCGATGGAAAGTTTTTCTTTTAACAAGAATGGCATTTCTGCACCGATTTTATATGCATAAGGTGTATGGAATGTCAATTTGAGATTTATATAGACTGCATGTTTGAAATAAATGTATTTTAAATAGATTTTTAAAAATAATTTATAAAAAGTTCCTAAGAATACTGAATGTTTCCCATAAAATGCTTGAGAGTGGCCGGGTCATAAATTGGTTATTAAGTTTTCTAAAGACTTATATGTATCATTTTAAAAAATTGGGCAACACTGCGAGTAACACAAAAAAAGTTTATATTATAGGAAGGTTATGAACCATGTTATGTATCTGAAAAATCTCGTTTTGGATGTATGGTGAAATTGTTATTAAAAGGTTATACGTTGAACTATAAAAAAAGTGTTTTATTTATGGAAAAGAAGTTTTCCTAGAATCAAAGTGTTAAGAAGAAAGAAGGAACATACAAATTGGCGCCCGGACAGGGACAGAATATAAATCTGGACTTATTCTTATAAAATTAATGGGAGGTAGGGGAGGTAGCGTAGCCGTGGTGGTAAAACCACCTCTGCTCGGCTATCACTGAATCATGAGTGGAACAAGATGGGGTTCGATTCCTCGGCGTGACACTCTGATTTATATGGCTCACTATTGATCACATCATACTCGCTTCGGCGGTACAATGTACATATGTATGATGTGTGAAGTGGCTGCAACTCTCCACCGCGGGGTGTAAAAAGGGCCCGAGTGAAGGCCTAATTGCAAGGTTCGAACAAGTGGTTCGTCCTACCCGTTCTAGTAGGAAGTACTAGACTACTACTACTACTACTACTATAAAATTAATTATTCTTAATTCACGTAACTAAAATATTTTTGAAGTTTGCCAATTTATTTTTCTGGCTACTAAAATAAAACAATCTATTATATAATGAATAATCTATATATATAATGTACAAATTTTAATATATTATTAGTATATAATTTTGTTTAAATGTCCTGTTCATAAAAAAACTTACATTTATTTGTATGAAATAACATTTTGAATTGTTCTTAGAATAGGCTAAAAAGACGTTTTCACGTAAACTATAAAAAATTTTCGTAAACTATAAAAAATTTCCCGGGGGAGGGCACCCGGACCCCCCTAAAAGAGAGCCCAGCCCCCCTTCAAAATTGGCTGGATCCGCCCTTGATATGAAGTAATTTAAGAACAAAGAAAACCAGACTGCTTGATTGCCTGTGATTATGCTAAGCCCACATTACATCCCCTCCCCCCTTATTTTTTTTAATCTGTGTCCCTCCAAAAAAAAAAATTATGGGTGCGCCACTGAACCCAAAAGATACATGGGATTCCCCGATAACAATTTTAATTTATAGGCCTCCAAGGCCTATAAAATAGATGAGGCAGGGGATAGGTTTCTTCGCTTAATATACAAGTATTTAATGCAAAAATACAATGTTAGGGAAGTATAATAAAATTAAAAAAATATATTTTACAGTAATGATTTAAATTTTTAAAAATACACATACAAGAAATTTTTAAGGTAAGTAACATTTGACTTGAGGGGCTACAAAACCTTTACATATAAGCCTGTTTTTTTTTTAGTTTTTTTGTAAAATACGGACGTTGCAAAAGGCGTATTCACCCGAATTGAGTGAGATTGTTTTCACGACAAATTTTTTTAGGAATACCAGAGTTGTTGACCTTGAAAAATTAAAATGGACGAATAGGAGGGGGGATTGAAGCAGCTTGTAGGCCCCGGAGACCCTACGTGTTACTGTCAGGGTTAAGAAGTTGAAAAATAATGGTATACCTAAACTAGGCCTTTATATCCCTTACCTTTGGTTCCTTAATCCTTCTATAGCCCTATTCTACCCCCACCTTGTACTGTTATTTTAAGTCATAAAAGCTTGTAAAGTAAACATTATGCAGCGTAGTAGTCTTTCACTCGCATTGCTGATGTAAATGTCGAAACGCATAATATGTTTAATTATATAAAATTGTAGTGACAATATTGTTGAGTTACTTTTTATTAATCTCCTCTAGTTATAATTACTTTCTACTGTTAGTGTAGTAATGTTATACTTCCTTATATATCAAATCAAAATGTATGTATTTATGTTTATAAATTAATTCTTTTAATTCTTATATCAATTTAATTCCCTTCGCCTCCACAAAGAGACTGATAGGGAGAACAAATGTCACCCTAACATTGAGCAATGAAGCTGTAGACTTTAGGGCATTGGTTCCCAAAGTGGGGGGCGCGCCCNAAGTTATTTATTTGTTATTTCTTTATTAATTGTTAGTTATTTAATGTTATTTATTTAGTGCTGTGACTTTAGTTATTTTTAATTTAATATCATTATTACGTCCTTATTAATAGATTATTTATTAATGCATGTAGATTTTTATTTATTTTTTTCAGTTTTAAAACTAATTATTTATTAATTTTATTACTAAAAATGCTAGCAAAACTTATTAATTTACCGCCCTTTAATTTTATTAATCAACTTGTGCATGTAACTATACTAGTTTAAAACTTTATGTATTGTTTGTTATCGTATTAATTTAATAATTACCATTTGCATGTATACTAATTTAAATTTAATATTTACTTTTTAATTTTAAGTAGATTGTATTAATCAATAACGGCCTTAAATGACCAACTCCAGCTGACGGCAAATAGGCCAAAGCTTATAAATGCTGAATAAATATAAAAACAACAACCATTGTATTTTCAACTAATAAAGCATTTTTTATTATTATTATTATATACAAGATGAACATTGTGATTGACTAGGCCGCCAAACCCCGGAAACACCAATTACAGTAAATAACATATTAGAAGACATTTTTTTATTAGAAGAGGACACACGAACTACTGACAAATTTACTACACCTAAAATAAATATTAAGTTACAAAATTCCCCAATCGAAGCATTATTAGATACTGGCAGTGAAGTAAACTGTATCCAAAAATAATGGTTTGAAAGGAATAGGGATACGTTGGGCGAATACAGTGAACTACCCTGTAGAAGCATGGTGATCATCACAGCATGTGGAAAAAGTTTAAAAAAAAATAAACAGACAAATTTATATTAAAGTAAGATTCGGAAATATACTGATAAACTTAAATTTTCTTTTAGTACCCAACCTTTACCAGGTGTGTATAATAGGGGTGGAGGCATTAAGAATAAAACTCGAACATTGACCTAAATATAACTTCATACTTATAGAATTTAATAAAGTTGAAAAAATCGAAATCACAGGTGTTGTTGAAAAATAAATTATACATGTAAATAATATTAATTCCGATATTGACAATGAGTGGACAGTTTTTGAAGGAAAATCACTAATGACAAGTAATAGTCCAGTCAATATAGGATTTTTTCTTCGGAATAATAATTTTAAGCCACTATTTTTTTTTCACAGAGAGCTTTGTTATGTCATTGCAAATAATACCTGAAAAGTCCCCAACTTTTTTATGTACGCTTCCCTCTTTCTTGGGGGGGGGAGGAGGGGGGTAAAATTTGAAGGACTTTAACTCAGCTACCTAAAGGCCCCCATACACGGTCAAACATTTTTCGCAAACATCATGTTTTTGCAAACATTTTTTTTTTTCATTTTTTCAAACTTTTGCACAAAATGTTTGATTATGTATGGGGGCCTTAAGCAAGTGGGGTATCATTTTCTATGCATTTTTTTTTACGCTGAATCGATTAAAACAAGAATCAAGTCGATACGACCTATAGTTTGGAAGATATAAGGGGTTTTATGTAAAAAAAAAAACTCAAATATTTTAATTTTTACACCTCCTAGGGTTATCACAAGAAATTTATTTTCGATTTTTTCCCCAAGGACCTTCCTAAAAGTTGCCATTTGGCTAAAAAATAGTATTGATAACGTTAACTGTGCCTAATGTAGGTTGAAATTTAGCAAAATACTGCGATTTTTAGAAAAAAAAAAAAAATATTACCGTTTTTTCTTTATAAAATGAAACCTATTCATCCTAGAAACCTGATTCTTGTCTTATTTTTTAGAAAATTTTGTTGCCTTCAAGTTTTTTTCTCACCACTTTTCTGCTAAAACTTATAGATTTACCAGAATTTAGTGGTATTTACCATTTTTCATTTCATGTTATGTTTTATGGCATTTTTATGTATACCTAGTAGTTTATCACAAGATATCAATTTCCAATTTTTTTCCGGCGAATCCCTCTAAAAGTTTCTAATTAGCTAAAACATGAGATTGATAAACATATTTATTGATGTACTTTAAATGGTTTTATCTCCCTCCACTTGTAAACATTCCTATCCTGAGCGGCCGGTAATGTTCCTTATTACAGCCCTGGGGCCGGTAATAATGCATGGTTTTTCCATTACAGGGCCGCTAGTAGTTCAAGAAGATGCCGCTTCCTGGCCGGGCCGCGGCGTGCAGGAAGCGCTAGTAGTTCTCAGCGTCAGCTGTTCAATTTGTAAACAATCAATATTTTTTTGTTTTCGTAATGATTTAACCTTAAATGCATTTATTGTTTTTGAAGATTACAGCAAAATAGTTTTTTTGTAGTTAGTTTACATGTGGAGGGCGATAAAAAAGTGTACGCACCACGATAGCAGTAAGCGCTATGACAGGCCTCGGGTGTTAAACCCACTCGCGCTACGCACTCGTGCTTTCAAACTTCGCCCTCGGCCTGTATTAACGCCCTTACTGCTCTAGGTAGTAAATAGCTATATTGGTGTTCGAACAGGAACTAAGCTTGTAAAATATGTCTCACGTATTATCTCCTGAACTAACGGTACAAAACTTACTAGAAAATAGGAAAAAAGGGTGGAGAAAGCCGGTAGTCTATATGGAGATAATATTATAATAAAGAAAGTAGGGGTAGTGGTGGCTGAGGTGTGGAGCAGGCAGCCGATGGGGAGGGGAGGCCCTAGCGAGAGCGGGCAGGCTTGATTGCACTTACCTCCTACTTCCTCCTACCTTCCTAGTACAGTGTAATGCATTTTGGTGTCATTTTTTGGTAACGCTTTTCTTGTTTATATGCCAAAGTAAAGACATAAAAATGTCAAAAACCCTAAACACGTTTCAAGCAGTTATGACCATAGAGAATAGACTTAAAATAGAGTTGACATTTGGCGCGATTTCTTGTCCTGGGGCCCCATAGGAAGCGCTAACAAAATTTGTATACATTATATTTATTTATTTGTTATAAGATTAATTATTATTTTATTTCATTTACATTTGGTTGTGACTGCACAATATATTATCTAGTTTGCAGACTGGGGAGTAAATAAAGCCTATTTAATAGCCAGAGTTCATTAAATGTGTTTTATTTGTTTAAATATATTTTGAGGCTTTAATAAGTTCTACGAAGTGTCCTTGTTCCCTGAATTTACCTTTAAAACTGGTTTCCCCGTTCCCCAGTTTTCCCACACCTTCCTCTTCTATTAAAGCTATCAGTTGATTTAATAGGTTTTTATATATATATATTATTTTTTTTTATTTCCTTGTTGTTACTCTTTATCTTTATGTTAAGTATATATTTTTATTGTGTATCATTAGGTATTATTATTGTTGCAAAACTATAATCGATATTTGCTGTTTGTACGATGTAGTTTATACTGAGTTATCTCTTGCTCACGTATAGACACCACAACATTTCATGGAAGTCATGTGTGGGANAACATGCCAAAAATCTAAATCATCAAATTAATTTTAATGGAGCAAAAATAATTGGTAAATCCCATAACACGAATAATAGACTTATTCTAGAAGCTATTCATATTGGACTTGAAGAAAACCGAATGAACAACATATCAGATGCCAAAGAAATTAATAAATTTTACAGTGCTGTTTTAAAAAATGTAAAAATGTAAAAATAAAAAAATAATTGTAAATAAAGGGAATATAGGATGTAATGTGTAGAAATGAACCTTTTATATAGACAAAAATATGTAAATAAAAATCACAAATAAATGAGAATTGTACTGTGGTTAAAATACTTGGTTAATCTTTGTATTCTGCTCTTTTGGTTTGCCTTATCACTAGTCTTTTAAATGAAATAATTTTTGTTGTTATTTATTTATTTTTTATTATTTTATTTTTTTGTTTTTTATATAAAGAGCGATTTAATGATTGGTCTTGTTGTTGTTATGATGTGATGATTTTATGTACTTACTTCATGTTTTCTTTTTGTTTGTTTTT
>KZ651391.1:210012-238325 GCA_001010745.2 Gerris buenoi
ATTTTTAAGTTTTTGGTAGTATTCATACTACGGAAAGTTTAAATTTTAATTTAAATCAAATTACAATTATTATTAACACTGGGAGACAGACAGTGATAAATAGACACCAATGCCGGGATTTGAACCACGGGCCTCTAAATTTCCAGTTTAGCGCTCTTACCAACTGAGCTGAAGAATACTTTCCTCTGTCGATTACGATATCTAATCCTGAATTAAGCTTCTGTCTATCTCCCAGAGTTATATAATAATTATAATTTGATTTAAATTAAAATTTAAACTTTCCGTAGTGTGAATACTACCAAAAACTTAAAAATTGAATTTCTAATTGATTGTACTAGGTACAGGTACTAATTAAGTACTTTATAATTATAAGCGTTAATTCTCGGTCTAGTTCTAATGTCATAAATATTGACTAGCTATACTTGTAGAAATATTGAAAGCTTGGATTCGGGACTACTGTCTATAAAATAATGCTAGACCCTCGAGTTTGAACCCTTGTAACTTCTAAATGGAAAGTCGTATTTAGATAAAACAAGTTTATTTATTTAGACAATTTAATCAAATTTAATGTCATATGAATAATTATTTTTTCACATTAATTTTTAATTACTTTACTGTAGGATAAGTAAAAAAAGTGCCGTTTTTTGGCACATTTTGAAAATGTCCAATTTTAAAAAAATAATTGCTTTAAAAGTTCTCGACCAAATTCACAGGACTTGTAAAACTCATATAAGTGTAGGGTTCGGTTTCGTGTTTCTATCTATAGCGGTTCAAAAGATATCAGGTCCCACTAAATTCGTTAATTAACAAAAAAACTAATTAACTTTTCGACTTGAAACTTCTTAGGCCTCTACACTTATATGAGTTCTAAAAGTCCTGTGAATTTGGTTTGATTTGGTCGAGAACTTTTAAAGCAGTTATTTTTTAAAGGTGGACATTTTCAAAATGTGCCGAAAAAACGACACTTTTTTTACTTGTCCTACAATAAAGTAATTAAAAATTAATGTGAAAAAATAATTATTCATATGACATTAAATTTGATTAAATTGTCTAAATAAATAAACTTGTGTTATCTAAATACGACTTTCCGTTTAGGAGTTACAAGGGTTCAAACTCGAGGGTCTAGAATTATTTTATAGACAGTAGTTATCGGTTACGGCAGAGAAAATCATTTTCCTGCGTAGCTCAGTTGGTAGAGCGCTAAACTGGAAATGTAGAGACCCATGGTTCAAATCCCGGCGCTGGAGTCTATTTTTCTCTGTCTGTCTCCCAGTGCTAATTAATAATTATAATTTGATTTAAATTAAAATTAAATTTTCCGTAGTTTGAATACTACCAAAAACTTAAAAATTTAATAAGAAAATAATGTAAAAATAAATAGATTTTTTTTTTTTTTTTTTTTAATCAATTTCTTTATTGGCAAAAGTTAACAATAGTGAGGGTATATAAATTGAATTTAAAAATATTTAAATTATGCAATAAATGGCTGATAGATTTATTTAAAAATTATTAACTGAAATCGACTAATACAAATAATAATTTATTAACTTACATTTCTATTTGTTTCTCATCCTTGTCTTCGTTCTTCTTAATTCTCTCTTTGATTGATTCATCGAGAGAGTTTGTAGATTCGTACATTTTTGCGTACGGCTACCAAAGACGAAACATACAATTCAATAATGATTCAAAAATCATGACATTCTTTACATGATCGTAAGACAATCTTAAAGAGATAATTTTGGTTAAACAAAACAATCTGGTAAAGATTAATGGGTGTTTGAACTCTATTGTTTATATTCATTCTTTTTTAAGTATTGCTCACTCTCTCTTTCTACACACATAAATCTAAATATATATAATGAATACACATTCCTAGATTACAATGTCTAACAAACAAGGTTTATGTATTGACATAAGGATCATACTCCCAAATTTTAGCCCAAAAATGAAACGAGCAAATACAAATAGAATTTAGAAGGAAAAGATAGTTTTAATTAAATTAAAATTATAACATTTTATTTTTTTAAAAAAGTATGTGTGAGACTTTCACGCATTAGAAGTGAAACTTAAGTTCTCAGAAACAGAAAAAAACATATGAAATATGTGTATGAAATAGCACAATAGCCCTTATTTAAGTAAAGCATATTATATAAATCATTTATTAAATACGCAACATACATATTTATAAACATTCAGATAACTCCTCAAAGAAACATAATTGCAATTAATAAAATATTTTCATAAAATGTTAGCGACTAATGAAGAAAAACATGAAAACAACATTAATATATATATATTAATTGTTAAAATTTATATAATAATACCCTTAAATACCAATTCTGTGAACTGAATTAATCAACTACTCCCGTGGTATAATGGTTAGAATATGAGACTCTCTATCCAGGGGTCAGGGGTTCGAGACTTGTCCAGAGGGAAGATTTTTTACAGGTAAATCAACAGCCGGCCTAAGTCGGCAGTCGATTAAAATATCTATCACAGGCGAGTCTTAAAACTAAAACTTTCAATCGCAATTTCGTTAATTTCACATCAAAACTGTTTCACTTGGCCGAGTCTCAAAACGCAAATTTACTCTACCACAGCTAAAGAAGTTTCACTTCAATAAAAACTTTAAAGCTACTTTAAGTTCACCTTTGCTTAATTCTTTTTAAGCCCTTTCCAATCCAAGGTATAGCCCATTTATCACTGAAGAATTAATCATGGGAGACCTCTGAGGGTCTCTCATGAATCATGGGGTCACCTGAACATTTATTTTTAAAGCCTTTAAAAAGTGACAATCTATCCACAAATTCTATGTCACAAAAAGTGACACCAGAATGATCCACTCAGTAAATACCATTTTCCTCAGTAAATGCGAAATATCGGAGAAAACTAAGATGACAGTTTACAACTCTACCTATAGGCCAATATTAGCATATGGTTGTGAGTCCTGGGCAGTCACCTCAAAATATGAAAGCAGGATTTAGGCTCAAGAAATGAGATACCTTCGAAGAGTGGCGGGGAAGACAAGGCAGGACAGAGTCCGAAACCAAACTATCCGGGACTCGCTAAATGTGAAACCCCTGATGGACTAGGTTAATAGCACCCAGCTAAAGTGGTTGTATGTAGTACGAATGGACGCCACCCGATTCCCAGAGCAAGCATTGAAGGCAAGGACCGAAGAACAATGCTCCAGAGGAAGAAAAAGAGTGACTTGGCAAGACAATATAAAGAGCCTTGTACTGAGGCAAGGCATGTCCTGAACTGACGCTTTGGTAGAGGCTAAGGACCGGGACCGGTGGAAGGCTTTCTGTCGCCGCCCTACACCTCACGGTAGAAGGGCCACCGACTAAGTAAGTACAAAGTGACAAACAAATTACACAATACTAGAGATATGCTGACACAAAGCGTAACTTTAAGTTGTTAGTTTTAAAACCTTAGATTACCCCTTAACTTTAAATTCTTAGTAAGTTGTTCAACCTCTGAAAATTTGCATGAAATAGTAGTCAAACGTCAAACTTCAGAGTCAATGGCAAACATTTCCAGATCTTATTAAAGAGGCACAATATTTTTTCGTATGCAATATTTGGAGAGATTAAAAAAAAAAAAAAAAATCATTTTGGATTCTGTCCAGACCTGGAGCATGGCCTACTTGACATTAATTGTTTAACTGCTTGTATGAGTTTGAGTTCTTGTATTTATAATGGTTTATCTAAGAAATCATTTTATTTATTTATTTATTTATTTATTTTTTTTTTTGCAATAATCCTTGGGGAAAGAGCTTAGCATATTGTCATGAGTTGGATTAAGCAGTAAACTGAAATGTTTGGTCCAATCAAATGGGTTTAGAGTGGTTGAGATGGGTGGGAGGAAGTGGCAGGAATGTTGGAATAGAGGAAGATGGACTAAGACAGTGGTTCTCAACCTTTTTTAACCCACGTACCCCTTTTTTGTGTTATTAACTGTGCGTACCCCCTCTAAACAAAAACCCTTTTAGGTTTCTGTACAAAGTACAAAAAGAAACCTTATATAACAGCTCTGTCTGTCCGTCTGTCTGTTGGCTTGTTTCAATTCATAAACTACTATAGCTAGAAACATAAAATTTGGCACACAGGTGCATCTCGGCGTTTGATGCCACTGGACGCATTTTGGAGTTTCTCCACTTAATATTTTCAAGATGGCGGCTCGGCCAATATGGTGGGTGACTAAAAAAAAGTTTTTATTTACCATGGCATGTTATACATCAATTTAAAGGTCTTGAAGTGTAGAAAAAGAATATGCTACTATTACACCTGATAATTTTAACTAAGTTGTACAGAAACCGGCGATTATCGCCTCACGTACTTACGTGAAGCGCGCCTTACTTGATTATTATTAATACTTTTTATATTAGATGAGGAGTTGTTTAACTACTGTTAATATTGCTACATCATAGAAACGGCTGTAAATAGGTCATTTCAGTTCCAAACAAGATTTTTTAATTGCCATTTTACTAAAAAAAATTTATTTATTAGACAGAAAAGTAAACAATAAAACTTTTTTTTAGTGCACAGCCCCAAAGGGTACGCGTACCGCAGGTTGAGAACCGCTGGACTAAGAGATTGAAAGGGAACAGGTCGTAGGTTTGAGAATATAAACTAATATCTGACAAAGTTCTTATCTGCGGCCAAGGAGATTTTCAAGCCTACCTACATAAGATAGGGACAGAGAGAGAGCATGTTATTGTATTGTCATTGGATATTCATAATCTGTACAAGTTTTAATTTTCTAGGTAGTCGGCTAGTGGGTCAAATTCAGGTCACAAGATTTAGAGATAAAAAAAAATAAATAAATAAGTGTAATGATATAAAGTTTGTGGCAAAAGATACAATTTAATTTCAATCATGCCCTGTGTTCTAGCAGAATGAAATTTACTGCTTCGAGAATCACCTGTTACCTTTGGCAGCATATTTAACTTTTAAACAGCAATATCTCAAAAAAATTGTTTATCACCTGCGTTCTCACCTTAATTATTATTCACTTCCTTAACTTGTGTATATTCAATATACATTTGATAAAAAATGTTCAAGTTCAAATATTATCTATTAAAAATGAATTCCAAAGTCAAGTGCACTCCAAAACATCTTGACATAGTCCCAGCTGTTTACCTTGCGTTATTGTATCAGAAATAAACTGCTCAAATGACGACAGATCAAGGTCTTAAATAAATCCACTGAAAAATTAACATAATGCTGGAATATCAGCACATAGTCATCTTATCTAAACTTATAACAAAAACACTACAATACAGCTGTTCATTGATTAACAAAAAAAAAAAAAAAAAAAATTGTAAGAATTACACTTCATTGATGTCCGATAGTACCGTCATCAACTCAATATTTCTTTAGAGTAGTCACTATTGAGAAAAATCAAAATTTCACAACTTAACATATTTAAAAAAAAGTGTTCTCTATGTAATTATATAAAATGTAAATAATGCCAATCGTAGTCAATTTTAATTAATTAGTTTAAAAAAAAAAAATTATTAATTAAATAAAAATGAGTGAATCTGTTAAGAATCTCAGTGAAACATTGATAGTTAATAAAATTACCAAGAATGAGGAAGAAGGCAATAAACAAATGGAAATGTAAGTTAATATATTCATTAATCAATTTATTAATTAAAATATGTATTTTAATTTAAGAAAATTAAAAAAAAAAAGTCGGATACTACTTGTTCTAAAATTTCTACGACAATTACTCTGTCCAGTATATTCTATTTGTAAGTTCTTATAGATTTTTGGGTCGGATGTGGCAAGATTTTACTTGGTTACCCACCGTTTATTTACATTATTTTATTTGACATTTAAAAAAAAACTGAAAATTTTAACTGGAGAATGCTCAAATATTTCTTTGGGACAAAGGAATATCTAATAAGGCAAAGTAACCTTTAATCCAATAAATTTTGAACAAAAAAATAGTTCACTTGGATTTAATAATAAATAAAAAATAAATTAATACATTTGGGTGAGTAAAAGAGTGCCAAATAACCAAACACTACTTGTTTCAAAATGTCAGTTTTCTGTGGACCACACTGTATATGGATACTTAAATCAAATTATAATCATTATTAACACTGGGAGACAGACAGAGAAAAATAGACTCCAGCGCCGGGATTTGAACCACGGGCCTCTGTATTCTATTTTTTTCTGTCTGTCCCCCAGTGTTAATAATGATTATAATTTTATTTAAATTAATCTAAACTTTCCGTGGTATGAAAACTACCAAAAACTTAAAAATTGTATATAGATATAAAATTTAATTATTTTTTATAGATTTGAAGAAGAAAAGGAGATAGATTTATCATTTTCTGATATTTGGCCACAAGTAAGTACCTACACACGTAGCAAAAATAAAACTATTTAATATTAATTAAAACTTTTATTGTGATTATGTAGACAATGAAATTATAAAACTGTTATGGTTATAAACAATAAACTTATCTAAAAGTTAAATTTTATTCTTGAAATACTAGGTTTGGAAAGGATGTCTGGCAAATGGATTGTCGTTTACGACTGGAGTCAACACAGGCTTCTCAACTGTATTTATAGCTCAGTTAATGGCCGATCCTAATATTAAGGAATTTTCTAAAACAGAAGCTTCTTGGATAGGTGATTGTTTATAATTACATTATATAACGATTGTTAATAATTGATTAATTAATATTGTTTATAACGACATTCGTGTTGAAACACGACAGTCGTGTGTGAAAATCAAACAAACAAGTAAACAAGTTTTTGCACCCAAAATTTCTTAATTAATGTTTCATACGGTAGTTCTCGTAACTGATCCTGGTAGGGTCACCAGTTACGGCTACGAGAACTAGCGTATAATACATTAATTAAGAAATAAAAAATTGTGAGTGCAAAAACTTTGACTTTCAAAACACGAATGTCGAACTTTGACATGAAAGAAAAATATAAAAATAAAATTAGTGCTGTCGCAATCTCTATACACATTGGTGCAATATGAATATCTAATCACCTTAATTGGATATTTCAGTTGTGACTGATTGCAAGGAAGGAGAAGTGGAGATAATTTTCAAATAAGGGTCAAAGAAACAGTACATCGGTACCAAAAAATACTTTTAATTAATCTAAAAGAAAATCTCCAGTCAATTGATCACATTAAAAAAAAAAAAAAATTACTTAAAAATGTGATGAAAAGCTAGAATTCAAAATTATTGTGTTAATGCATTTTTCATTCACCTAAATCAAAATCCTGTAGACCTATACAGAACAAGTTAAAATTAAAAATATGAAACATGCACTCTTATTTATTTGTCACAGCAAGTTTAGCAGTTCTAAGCGGACCAATTGGAGCATTCAGTATAGGACCGATTATGGATAAAATGGGGCGTAAGAAGGCCATGATGATAGCTAATATACTTCCAGTATTATGCTGGGCTACAACTTACAGTGTGACAGACTCTATATGGCCTTTATACGTCGCTAGGGCAGTAGGGGGAGCAGGAGCAGGTAACTATTTAAATATTTAAAATGTTAATTGTCAGTTAAAATATAAATAACAATCCTAATTATATAAATAAAATATAAATAACAATCCTAATTATATAAATAAACTAGGGGGTTCTGCCCCCTACTCGCTTCTCTTGTCAACCCTTGAAAAGCAGCCGCTGCCTTGACCCTTCACAACGTCGAGGCACTATGGAGTGAAGCATTAAAATTGATCTCATGATTCTTTTTAATGATGACTAAAACACACATGCTGGTAGGTTGCAGTTCCGGCACCTCAATTACTAGAAATCAAGCACTGAATATAAGTATATATTAAGAGATATACTTCATACGTGAGAAAGTACAAGTACAAGTGAATAGATTTTTGTATTTCATCAATAACTGAACTTTAATTCGATGAAACCGAACTTTTTCCAATTAGAATCATCTTTATTACAAAGAACTGATGGAAACAAGGCTATAAGTAAACAAAATTCAATTTTTATAAGTTTTTGGTAGTATTCATACTAAGGAACGTTTAAATTTTAATTTAAATTAAATTATAATTACTATTTACAAAGGGAGATAGACAGAGAAAAATAGACTTCAGCACTGGGACTTGAACCATGGACCTCCCCCTCATTTCCAGTGTTAAAAAATTTAAACAAAATTCTGAGTTCCTGTCCCAGAGAAATTTCCACAAGGATTGTTGGGATTCATCCCTGTCACATAATTACATTTTGTTTAATGTCTTATGTGTTCATAATGCAATATATCAGCGTAAAGAAACTTAGCAACTTATTCTTAGCATAAGTGGCATAATTGGACTCTCAGAGGAATGAAGGGGTAGAGGGAGCAATGCGATTTCAAAATTAGTTCATTATGCAACACCCATATACTAGCGCTTCCAAGCAAGCTCAATCCGAACTAAAGTGATCACGTGGTCACTGGTCTTTGTCCTATTGGTCTATATACACAGACAGTTGTCAACAAATCCTTATCAGTAGCATTTATTTGGTACCCCACTCAAAGAAGATTGCTATTGGTTTCTAGGAACTATTACACGTCTATTAACGACGTTTCTACCTTTAGGTAATTAATAAGGTTAACAACAAACATTAAAGTACATTATTTATGAAGAAAACTGTATTAAAAATAAAAAAATATTGAATGTCGTAAGAAGAGATCACTTATTCTAATCAGCTGATATCAGATAAATTTCGATTTTTTATCGAGATATCAATACTGTTTCACCAAACTGCCGCTTGAAGAGCTAGTATATGGGGGGAGCATATAAACCACTTTTTGAAACCCAGTTTCTATAGCATTGTTCCCTCTACCCCTTCCTTCCTCTGAGATTGGACCCCCTGGTAGCTGAACAACAATCGTAACTGGCTACTATTTTACATAATTACAAACATCAAATGAAACTTTAATAATTCATTTTTTTTTTAATTACAGCGATGAATGGAGCAATAGGTGCTTACACGTCTGAAATAAGTCATCCAAAAGTCAGAGATGTGATGATGATAATGATCGGTGCTTTTGTTTCTTTGGGAACTCTCATCACGATGATCCTAGGATCGTACATGGAATGGCATCATGCAACCTGTTGCTTCATCATAATATCAGCTGTTTCATTCATCATCACTTTCTTCTTACCTGAGAGTCCAGTTTGGCTCGTTTCCTTCAAACCAACTCAAAAAAGACTAAACAAAGCTCTGGCTATTTCAAGATATTTCAACAGATCAGAAAAGGTAAATAAATGGTGATATTGTGTCATAATATCAAAATTACTTTTTGAAGTGAAACTTCTTTAGGCCCGGAAGAGTCATTAGCTTGGAAGTAATGAAATTGCAAGTAACGAAGTTTGTGATTCAAGACTCATCTAAATGAAAGATTTACTGTAAAAAATCTTACACTTGGACCAGTCTTGATCCATGAACCTCTGATTCAGCAGGCATAAAAGCTAACCATTACTCCACGCAGGTAGATGATTTTACAATACACAGAATCAGCATAATATTATATCCTAGATTATAATAATATAATGTATATAAATGTTTTAATGTTTTTCTTCATTATTCGCTAAACATTTTATGAAAATATTTTATTTTTCAAATAAATTCCACGTAACCATTTCTTAATCCTGAAATAATGTTGGCTACACTGGAAATGTAGAGGCCCGTGTTTCAAGTCCCGGCTCTGGAGTCTATTTTTCTCTGTCTGTCTCCCAGTGTTAATAATAATTATAATTTGATTTAAATTAAAAAATAAAATATTCAAAAAATGCAAAGAGAGCAATCAATAAAATCAACTGTTTCTAGAACTTAAGTTTCACTTCTAATGCAAAGAGAGCAATCAATAAAATCAACTGTTTCTAGGACTTAAGTTTCATTTCTAATGATCAGGGTGTTAGGAAGGTATAGGAGGTGTTCAATCGAGTTTTTCGCTCTTGGTAAGGACAGTGTCTCCCTATGTGTCTCCTATGTAAGGGTTTCTTACATGTTTGAGTTTGTACTTTGCATAAAAAAAAGGAGAAATTAAAGTATAAAGTAAATGAATCTAACAACAACAATTTGTTTAATTTACTATTACATTTTTTTCAGCTGTACGAAATGGAGAGTGAAAAATTAAAAGAAGTTTATACAAAAACGAAGAAATCAGATACGCTGCCACAAAAGAAAAGTTCATTTAAAACATGGCTCATGAAAAACATCAAGTTGTTCCAGGAGAGAGGAGTTTACAAACCCATGATGATTCTCTTCATGGTCTTCTTCTTCTGGGCGTTCTCAGGAGTGTTTGTAGTTCTCATGTACTCGGCTAATGTCTTCAAAGCAATCGGAAGTCAATTTGGAAACGGTTTTGACGAGTACACAGCAACTATTATCATAGGATTAGTCAAGTTAATAATGACCATTGTTTCAGCGGTAATATCAGTTAAATACGGAAGAAGGACTCAACTAATGATTTCCGGTTTCGGTATGGCTGTTACTATATCGGCAGCTGCTATTTTTCAATCTTTTTCAAATTCAAAATTAGATTTCTCTAAAGTTTCGGCTGTCAACAGCACACTAGTCGAAAGTGATTCTCAACCCTTCGTTAGCATTCTGTCAGTTATTTCGTTAATTATGTTTATTTTATTTGGTTCGTTAGCAATGACAAACATGCCGTGGGCTTTAGCTAACGAGTTATTGCCGACTAGAGCGAGAGCTATAGGTAACAGTATTATAGTCTCGTACTCCAATGTTATCATGTTTACTGTAATTAAATCAACACCGATCGTACTGGAATTTATATCTTTATCAACTTTATTCTTTTCTTTCGGCATTGTTTCTATGTTATCAGTCGTCTATTTTTACTATAAACTACCTGAGACTTTCGGTAGAAATTTTCAAGAGATAGAAAAATACTTCATCAAGAACCCCGAAGATGAAATTAGATTGAAAACAGTCCAGAATGGCTTGAAATGTTAAAAACAGCGGAAGGTAATATCCTACCCCGAGAGATACGTGAAATAAAAGTTCCTAAAAATACGGCCTATTTAACCCTATGGGATACAAGACTATCCCAAACTATATTTTCCTAATTTTCAGGGTCTGTAAACTTACAAAATTAGAAAACTCTGAGTTAATTAATAATTCATATTTATAGTCCAGGAGATAGCATGCAAAAAAGTGTCTGACTATATCAAGCTAGAATTTTGTGCATGAGTTAATTGTATGTTGCCTTTTAAAAATATGTGGTAGCCAAGTTCCAGGACATACCTTTGCAATAAGTGTTTGAAGATAGCAAACCTGTAGCGGCCATGTCCCACCCATTTTGGTGGACAATATGTTTTTCATAATCCTAAGTACAAAATTAGTTAGCAAACATAAAAATCAAGTTGAGGTCAGTTTGTCCCTTGCTAAGGGACAACTTTGATTTGGAGTAATATTTTAATAACTAACCTATGACAAACTTACATCAACTTGATTTTTAGCTTACTAACTAATTTTGTACTCAGGATCATGAAAATCACATTGTCCACCATAATGGGTGGGACATGGCCGCACTCTACCGGTTTGTATTTTTCAAATGCCTATTCCCAAGCTATATCCCGCACACAAACTTAGTTGAACTCATATTCTTAAAAGGCACAAAAAGATTAACTAATACAAAATACACTATATAAAAAATTCTAGCTTGATGCTGTCAGCAACTTTTTTGAACGCTATTTCCTGGACTATAAGGAAAAAGAAGAAATAAAACATTTTTGTTGATAGGACTTAATGATTGTAGACTGATCAATTGTACTTCGCCTTCTAAATTTTTAAGTAAAAAAATCTTTACCTTTGAAAAAAATAAAATGTAATTAAACATGTTATAACTATAATAAAATTTGTACACTTGATTTTTGTCTTTTTTTATTTTTAATAAATATAATATAATATAATATATGAAACAATATAAAAAAGGTTTTATTCTACTATATACAAGATTTAGACAGGTAGATAAATTAAAAACCTTATATTTAGTCTTCGACTTTCTTGTGACAAGTGTCTCTGTTGGTCGCACATCCGGGACAAAGATGAAGTGTGTCGTGGACGAACATGTCACACCTCAGGCAGAAGAATCTCCAGCAAGTTTCACACCGGTAAACCTGAAATTTAAAAAAAAAACAAGTTCAACTAGACTTCTAAATAAGGGTGGTAAAAAGAATTTAGCAAAACCAAAACAATTCAGGTGTTTTGGCTTCTGAGATTGCATACATAATTATCTTATTTTGGCACTTGTTTAGATTGCTAATCCCCTTATGAAGAAAACAGAGGGAAGTAGCAATTAAAAGAAGGTGTGCGGAATGTTTTTCTTTAGACTGTTACTCCCCTTATAAAACCACAAGAGTGATATTCCTTTGTCCCAAAGTACATTGGCCTAAACATCACTTTTTATTAATCAATATCTAGTTAAAGTCATATTTATTCTAACAAAGCATAGGGGAGTAGCAATCTAAAGAAGTACCTACCCTTAGTTTATACCAGAAAACTTAAGATGTAGAACAAAAGTCAAATAAACAAATTAAGGTTACTTCCTCTAAATAAGATAGGGTCTCACTTTCTATGGGTCTGTCAGCTTGCTTAGTGAATAGAGTACTATAAAAAGGATAACAATCTTTCATACATCATTCATTTTATCGGAGGTATTACATTCGGACTTTATTTTATAAGAGAAAAATAATTTTTCTAGGGTGACTATATTAGAGAGCCTATGTCTAAGCCAAAGTATTGTTTTTTTTTTTTTTTATAATATTCCTTAAAAAAAATATTTAATAAATTATCAGGCAAACATAGAAACACATTAGAGATATTTCAAACAAGGATATTTATAGAGAAACCAATCTGATAGATCAAATAGCACAATTAGAGAATTTACAAGAGACCAAATACTTGATGATTTTTATAATAAAAGGAAAAGAAGCTATAATCGTCAGACGAATAAGAGCACAAGTGGCCATTGATGTCAATAAAATGATTAAAAAAATCGGTCCAAGACAACTCAGACAAACTTTCTCATATTATAATAAGTTCTTAATTTATATTTAGCCCAGTTTTGTCCATTCTATCATTCATTTTATCAAAATTAATCATAAAAATAACTTCTCCTCAGCGGGGAATCTAACCTAGCCTCTATCAATCCTGGGAAATAATTATTAATTGAGAGCTAGAGTTTTTGGATCCTGTCAGGTAAGCTCTAACATAAGTTGATAATTTTATTTTTATTTATTTATTTTTTTTTAAAAAATCCCAGAATAACATGTATTTATACAACTATGAGATTAAGATGAAGTACATTTTTATCATGAGGTAGTTTGAAAGTTTTGAGGCAGGTGTAGCACGAGGCGGAGGCAGCCTGGTCCATAGGAAGCTCGGTGAACGGCTGAACAGGGAACAGATGGTGATAAGAACGAGCAAGGTGCGGAGCTGATACCAACATCAAACCACATATCCTGCACTCTACTGGGAGCTCGCAGTACTTAGATCTGCACTGGGGGCACGAGTACCCACCTCCCACCACTTTACCCTCGCCTTCATCCACGTGACTGCAATCAACACATTATTTTACAATTACTTGACATCAAATACTTATCAATTATATCCCAACAAAAAAATAATAATTAAGCTTTAAAAAGTCTAAACTAAGTAGAATCCCGAATCCAGGGTGTTTATATGAAAAGGTTGGTAATAATATAGTCCAGGAGATAGCGTGCAAAAAGTGTCTGACTAACATTAAGCTAGAATTTTGTGTATAAGTAAATCTTTTGGTGCCTTTTAAGAATATATAGCTTGGCAATAGGCATTTGAGAAAACAAACCGGAGGAGAGTGGCCATGTCCAGCCCTTTTTGGTGGACAATGAGATTTTCATGATCCTGAGTACAAACTTAATTAGTGGGCCAATAATCAAGTTGATGGTAGTTTGTCCCTTAATAAATCAATGTGTTCCCCTATCAAGGGACAAACTACCATCAACTTCATTTTTTGTCTACTAACAAGTTCGTACTTAGGATAATGAAAAGCACATTGTCCACCAAAAAGGGTGGGACATGGCCACTCTCCACCGGATTTTTTTTTTTTTTTTTTTTTTCAAATGCCTATTGCCAAGCTATGTCCCACAGACGAACTTAGCCGACCACATATTCTTAAAAGGCACCAAAACATTTAATTGTACACAAAATTCTAGCTTGATGTTAGTCAGACACTTTTTTGCACGCCACTCCTGGACTAAATAAATTAAAATTATGTTTAATTGTTATGATGTCTAGATGAGATAAGAGCTGAACTCATAAGTCTCTTAAGACTTCCACAGCTACGGCTGATTTAAATGTTCATTCATTTTGAAGTGTTCATGTAATTTTAAGATTGTAAAGGACATTTAATAAATGGTTATTATTATTATTATTATTATCTTCTGGACTAATAAAAAAGCAATTAAATTAATCTTTCCCCCAATTTGTACTTAGTCTTTAATATGAGCACCCCAACCATATCATTTCCAACTCTCCCCTCAACAAAAAATTGGTCCGAGACAATTTAGACAAACTTTCTCATAACTGAGATCAAAATTACTTATATGTACCAGTGTTTTCCATTTATTAGTTTTCTCATGTAAATTTAATTATTATTGAACATTTCATCAAAAATGTATCATAAAAATAACTTCTCCTTGACGGGGAATCAAACCCGGCCTCTCTACATCCGTGTTTAAAGATATTTTCTCGGAAATTAGATTTTTCCCAGGAAAATTGTGTATATCTTTCTCTCTCCGACTCGTATTTAAATGGACTACTAAAAATATTCCCCTGATGCCTTAAAAGGATATCTGTTTTGGAATTTTGAAATTGGAGACCTAAAAAATGTTGTGTTTTTCAGAACCATCTCTTAGCTTCCGCTAGCTGTTACCTTTGGTAAGCTCAGAAGCAAAATGATAAAGATGTGCAAAGATAAGGTGGATCCTTAAGGGTAAGAAGAAAAGAATATTAATTCATGTAGTGTGGCAAGTTGCGGCTACACGAGCCATTTTCGAGCCTCTATCCAATATAAAATTTTACATCCAGTTGAAAAACTGTGAGTTAGAGAGTAGTAATCAAATAGATTCATTGGGAGAACTAGTCTAGTCGTTATCAGTGAGTAGTCTAGTCCTTATCAGTACCACTGATAGCAGGAATCGGCCTATCGCCTTCCTTTTTGTTGTAGTTTGTTATTTTATGGTTTTGCTAGATGTCAGAAGATTTTTCTTTATTTCTTAAGTGAATATCAGTTACACTCTACACTTAGGCATGTCGTAATACTATGGAATGTGACGTGGTGAACTACTATTTCTCCCAATGATTCTATTTGATTACTACTCTCTAACTCACAGTTTTTCAACTGGATGTAAAATTTTATATTGGATAGAGGCTCGAAAATGGCTCGTGTAGCCGCAACTTGCCACACTACATGAATTAATCTTCTTTTCTTCTTACCCTTAAGGATCCACCTTGTCATTAAGAACTATTACTACAGGGTACACATAGCACTATTATAGATAAAGTGTATACTGACCACATGCACATAGCAACAGAGGCGGATTTGGAGGAATCTGAGGTAGAGTGATGAGGGAAGCCCATCTTGACCAAGGCCGGAGTGGAAGAGCTAGTGTCTGCGGTGGAAGGTGGCTGAACTAGGCGGGACAGAAGATGCCTCAGATGGCAGTCATCTAGAGCCACACTGTAACTACCTCCCGTCTCCTTGGCTAGTACCGAGCAAACATAAACCTCAGCACTGCCGACACCAACCACTGAAACTCTAACTGAGTTTGATTTCAAACTCTACAAACAATCAACAATAATAAGACATCAAATCAAATAATATAACAATGATGTTCAAATTGTAAGAACAATTAACATTTATAAATCTAACTAATTACAAGATAAAAAGAACTTTTTATATCCTACGTTTTTAAATTTTCTGTTGAATTATATGTAATGTTGATAATATAATTGACATTGTTATATTATAATATAATGTTAGTGAAAAAAAAAAAAAAAAAGTTTTTTTTTTTTACTTCACATAAATGACAACCATCAAGAGCGCTGATCTTAAACCTATAAAAGGAAAAATCTTTGTACAACGGATCTTGCCAACGAATCTAAACCGTGCCATTGATATGCTCCCATGTAGGGACAGTAAGAGAAGAAAAAGAAAAATGTGTACAAGTAAACTATTATAAAAATTATGTAAAAGTATAGCCAAGAGAAATTACCTGTATTAAGACTGTTCTGGTTATAACCACGAACTAAGATCTAGATATAGGTAAGAAGGTTTTCAATTAGTATTATTTGTTATTTTTTAGCCACAATTTAGGTTAAAGTGACGAATTAAATAAGGTGTTTGATTAGTTTGTTATTTGTTGTAGATGCTTGAGAATGACTCAAATAGGGAGTCGAAATATAGCAAAAACATTTTGACATCATGAGATAGAGAATTTTTCTTTTTAACACATCCCTTAAGACCCACAATCTCCGAACCATTAAAATATTGCATTGTCATCATGTTCTGAGCTACTCTAAAAGTTTCAAATGTCTAGCTACTCGGCCAGTTAGTTAAAAATCGATTCCAAGATTTGTACTGGACAAAAAAACAAACAAGAAAGCAAGCTAATAAAAACGTAGTAAAATTGTGGGGATACCTCCTTGAGCTTGCTAAGTACACCCGCAAAGGAGCAGAGTTTACCAAATGGCTAACTAAAAATAAGAAGAAAAAAACTCATTTTCTCAATTTTATGGAAAAACATTTTCAAATATAACTTAAAATGATTACCTGAATAGTGTTATTAATATCGCTTGGGTCACACGTGGTCAAACTGCCCATAATTACGAGTATTTCTCGACTGGCATGGCTTGGCATGTTTTTGAGCGTAGACAGAGCTAGTTCCAAGCCGTTCTGAAGAGAAGGCTCTCCGTTGCAACATGAAGGTGGGCTGTACACAGTGTTTAATGATTCTATCTGCTTCTTGCCGTTACCACTTAGTTCTGTCACCTAATGCAAACAATCAAAACCACTTGATTAAAATAAAAACTTAATAAGAAAGAACAGTAAAATTGCAGTTATTAATTAATCAATAATAATTTGAAACAACTACTAACCCTTTCGGCTCTTTTATTCCGTGTTATAATGAAACCAAGTTGACTAAGAGGACTCTCATACAAATATTCTCCAACAAACTCCTCCAAAAGCTAAAACAAACATAATATCAATGAAATACAAGCCCTAAAACATCTATAACTACAAAAAAATAGATAATAATAAATGTGATATTACAGTTACAGCCATATAATAGAAGAAGAATTTACTTAATAAATAATAGTTAGTTGAAAAATGTATAATTATGACAGAGAGATTGGTAGAAAGACACACAACAATATTGACACCACTTTTTTTACTTTTCCTCACAACCTATCTATAGTAGGAAAAGTATTGTTTTCACCATACATTTTTTTTTTTTCAAGATTTCAACGGAATTTTCCGTTTTGGGTGTTTTTAAGACCTCCTCAGTGGTTTTCAGCATGACGTCTGTATGTGCGTGTGTGTGTTATCATCGTAGCGCTCAAGGTATTTAACCTAGAGAGTTGAAACTTGGCAGAAAAATCTGTCCTAACCTGTAGTGGTGCCGCCCGGAAAATCAACTTTTTCCGCCATCTTAAACTAAGTTTACTGAGTCATCAATAATTTTAAAAAATTGTAATACATCAAAAATGGTCCTGATCAAGTTTAAATTTGGCACGAATGTACCTCTTTGTATGACAAACAAGCCCAACAAATTTCATTTTGATATTGGATGCCATTTTGAAGTTATTAATTTTTAATTTTTATACTTTGACGGTTAATAATACCGAAAGTATAAATAGGTTTTTGACATATAGCATACCGTTGGAACCGGAAAAAATTAAGGAACAATTATACACTTTTCACGACTTTTTGATGAAATTGCGGTCGCAGGAATACTCACCAACAAGGAAATTAATAAATAAAAGTTTTAATTATTACACGTATTTTTCTTTTTTTTATCATCAATATTTGATAATCCCGATGTAGTGAACTACTCGATATATCATATTTTTCCTTCGACCCCTTGAAGATACGATATATCGGGATTCTACTGTAATTATTAGATCATCACATTGATGTGGAGCAAGTTATATAACATACCTTTAACGTGCATAATTGCCTAGTAGGTTTGAGATCCTGATCTAGCATTGATTCGGATGCATCTAATACCACATAGAGGTGTCTCATCATGCCGAGTTTAGATTGGCCTTTCTTCTCCAACTGAGCTTTTCTTTTGGCCCGTTGGATGATTTCGGCAACTGATGCGTCCAAATTACCCTCATCATCTTCTCGGATCGCTTCCCTGTTTAGATACAAATAAATACAATTAGGTATTGTTTGTTTTCAATCGGTTTTTATAATACAGTAGAACCTCGTTTACACGACCCTCAATAACACGATAACCTCAATCACAAGTGCAATTTTCAAATCCCCTTGAGATTGCCATAACACATAATATTAAATTAACCTCTATAACACGACTATTATTATCCAAACAACTTACAATAACACGGATTTTTTTCCAATTCACAACGTAACTCAAAACCTCTATATCAAGTCGTTTTGAGAAGTCAACCTCTATAGCACGACTCTATACAGGAATGAGTCGACCTTGAACAAGTTTAGACTTCAAAACTTGGACTTAGTGATTCCATTTACCTCGATAACACGACCCTCAACAAAAAAGAGCACCTCGATAACAAGACTGTTTCCCTAATCCCTTTGAGACACTTCTTATCGAGGTTCTACTGTATTATAAACAATGAGGATGGATAGGATTGGTCAAAAAAAAAAAAAAAAAATCAAATTGACATCTTGTTTATACCTTGAAGAGGGGAGCCAGTGCTGTAGTGGTGCTAAAGCCACTTGTCCCTTTCCTCAGTCATGTATGAATCAAGGGCAGAGCAAGATCATGAGTTTGATCCTGTGGATTGGTCCTTTGATTTATATAGCTCACTAATCATCACATCATACTCACTTTGGCGACAGAGGATCATACTCAATGTACAAATGTATGATGTGTGAAGTGGCTGCAACTCTCTACCATGGGACTAGTAAAATGGGCCTATAAAATATGACCTAATTTGTAAGTCTTAACAAATAGTTCATCCTACCCATCTAGTGCAACTACTAGGACCCTACTACTACTACCATATGGCTCACTAATGATTGCACCATACTCATTTCGTAGGTACACTGTACAATGGTGTGTATGAAGTGGCTAGAACCCTACTAAGGAGTTGTTTATTTTTTGAGTCAATCTAAACTATAGAATAAAGAGTAGATTGTCGAGTAAAGGTGGCTTCAGATGGTTCAATTTTATTGATCAATATAATTGAATGAGACACTAACAATCTAATTGAATACCTCTATAATGTTTAGATAAAAAAATAAAAATTTTATCTGCCAGTGTTAAAATCAAAACTAAAATAAAAATAAATCCTATGCAGCTAAGACCTTCTATTCCAACAATAAGGAAATAACATTGAATCATTTCTCATATCCTTCAGTTGGCTAATTCATATTGTATGTGCCCTCTAAATTTCTTCGAGTTGGACCTCTACCTGGTTTACATACAGGAGAGTTGTTTTTCTTCAAAAAATGAGCGGAGCACCGCAAAGTGGTGTGGAGCGGCTATTGAAAATTCAAGGGTACACAAAGTTAAGGTTTTTAATTTAATATTCGGGATTTTATCACCTAACCTCAGAGTGGGGGCACTTACAATCCGAATTTACCCCTTCAGTTTAATCCCAGCACCCTAGACCTAGCCTAAGACGTTTAAATGAATAATGCATAAGCGAACCTTCATTGCAATGGCTTCTTATTCTGTAAACGAATGATGGACTTCCCCATATAAATTTACGATAGTTTTAGAATTGACTAGAAACATGGTATTATGTTCATTCGATTCGATGTACAATACTACAATAAATTTTTAATTTTATTAAAACTAGTCAATTGCCTTTTTCCTTGATCCGTAAGGTAGTAGAATAGTCGGCCTACAATATCGGTAATGCTAATGCTAAAATATTTACAATAAAATAATTATTCGTACAGAATAACTTACCAAGTTTTCTCATAGCCGGTTTCCCAGCGGTATTCCTTAACATCGTCTTCTTCCGCCATTTTTCAGCAACTATATTCTAGAGTGCGGAAATAATCAACAAAAATTAACAGTTAAAAAGAAAATCTAATCTTTTTAAATGAACTATTTACAATTCTATAATTCAAAAGAAAATTCGAAGCGGCTGAGATTGTTTTGTTTTGAAAGTAAAACCGAAATCGGCATATTTACTCCCTAGTCTATGATCGGCATGTTTATCTTTTACTTTTAAACCCAGATTCGTTGTAAATATTATAAAGATGTAAGGCAGGCCTATATAGTTTTATACGATCCTCACTCTTTTTTATTTTAGATAATAATAATTATAATAGTCAGTCATCTATAAATATAATTTATTATTAATTTTTAACTCATTTAAGCCAAAATTAAAACCATGTTTATCACCTATAACCATGGACTTGCAAACCGCAAAAAGAAATATGAATATAGCGTCGAAAACCCGCCACTAAAAGTAGATCTGCCTTATTGTTCTTGTAATATTTTCTACGCCCTGTCAGAAAATATGAAATTTATAAAATAACAAGAAGCATGTAGCAATTTTAAGGTTAATTAAAATATTTTTTGTGTGAAAATAATGTGACATTTGATATTTAATGGTTATAAATGTATAAAAACGTTTTGACTTTGATAACTCTTAAATGAAGAAATAAAGAAATTGGATTTATTTTTCTTTGTAAGTGCCTAACCTGAATTATTATTTTTTTAAAAAGCCAGTCATCTTTGTACTTAATGTGTCGAAAAATTATTTACGAAAAACTTAAAGGATTGAATTTGGCTGAAGATGTTTGATGATTTTGGACAATATAACTTAGACCGTCTTAATTCAAAGGAGATAAAAGTATGACAATCTTAATTATTTTCTAAAACTTTTCTTAAAAAAAAATGAAAATAATTTACTTTTTTTTAATGTGTAATCGGCATTTTTCAATCTAGTGTTATAAAAAAAATGTGTGCAATGGTATTTTTGTAAATTACAGAAACACCCGCCATTGTCAACATTGAATAAATCAAATAAAAGATAATCATGGAGGAAAAAAATAATGAAACAACGTCTGGCTATATTATATTGAGCTTTATTAGTTTTTGTAAATGAATTTGAATGATTTATTGTTTGTCGATATAGTCCAATTAAATGGTATTACCATTAATTATTTAATTTGTTAATGTATTGTTCATTATCTTCATTTGTTGCTGATTAATTCGATGATAATAAAGGATTTAAAAATATGGCGGGGTTTTCTGAACTACATTATATTGTGCATAAACTTTTTTTTTACTTTAAACGAAAATACCCTTCTAATATCGTGTCATAAAATTAAGAATTATTTAATAATTTTCAGTCGCAAGATGTTCTAAAAAAGCATTCATTAGACCCGACTTTGGAAGATGATCCGATTTTGAAGGCCAGTACTATATTAAGGTGAGTAAAATTAAATATATATACAATATATACAATACAGGATGACCTGCGATAAAATTTCATAACGAAATTGGTCTATTCTATGGGTCAAATGCTACAAAAAATGACGAGTAAGCATATTATGCCCATATATCAATAGTTCTGAGGATATCGATTTATTTATTTTTTTTCCGAGTGTTTCACGAAAAATGTTCAGAAAAAGGTACTTCTTTAGATGGTTACTCCCCTGTGTTTTTTTTAGAATATAAATGACTTTGACTAAATTACTATTAAGACAAAGGGATACTTAGTCCAATGTACTTTAGGACAAAGGAATATCACACTTAAGTTTTTATAAGGGGAGTAACAATCTAAAGAAGAATACTCCGTATACCTTCTTTAGATGGTTACTCCCCTTTGTTTTCTTAATAAGGGGAGTAACTATCTAAAGAAGTGCCCAGAAAAATTCCTAATATTTCGAAAACTAAATGAGATTGAAAAATTGGGCTAAGGAACAATAATTAAGAGCATAAAAAATCTTTTCAGTGTCTCTCATTTATTTAAAAATTTTAGCTGCGAAGCATCTTTTAAGTCCTGTTACATTTGAAACTTTGTATTTTTAAAAATTCGACCACGAAATACTTGCGAGCTTTGAAATTCCTAAACTCATATAGAACACGACTCTACAGTCAAAAATAATTCCGCTGAACTTTTAGTACAGTAAATCTGTAAATTTTTGCGACAAAAATTCGAGACTACTTTATATATTTGCGTGATTCAAAATTTTAAGTACGGGGTACAAATATCAAAACACTATACACCCTTAATAATGAATGTCGTTGGAAAGCTCTTTAAGAGTGCAGTTATTGTTGTTATTTATACTTTTGTCATATTTTCATTTATGACGGGGATAAAAATGGAAAAAACAGGAAAAAGAAAATGGTTTTAATTAAAAATTAAATATCATTACTATTTTTAATCCGATGTTTACAGTTACATAGTAAATGTTAAAGATTCTTCTGGTAAAAGTTTAATCAGCGGTTTCTCCGTAGAAGTCAGAAACAGAACTACACAAAGATGACCGAATTCAAATATTTTTTCCTTATTTATTAATATTATGTTTATAATGCAATAATTAATGTTGACAATAATTATTAATGGATGCTCTATATTCAGTTTCATATTTTGTATTAAAACGTATTATGTAGATGTGTGTATATTTTTTTATAACTACATGAGAGAAATTATTAATTATGTATTATAAATTTTATTTAAATGCCAACTGTTTCTCTTCTTTCCCTTTTAACTGGTCAGATAAAGATGCATTAAGTTTTGATTGACTGGCAGATTTTAATAAGGAGAAAAAAAAACCGGATCTAAAATTAGACCAGTATGTCATAGTTGTGATTTTGAGGTCAACCATAGGGGCGTGACCTTCATTTAGACTTGTTCTGGTTCCCACCCAGTTTTTAAAGCTTTAAAATGCATTTATTATCGATACGCTTATAATCCTTTAAAAAGATTAAAATAAAACGTTTGAAAATTACATTTTTGTAATCGCTTTTGTTGGAGATAATTCCAGAACGGAAGTTATTTATGACTGAACGGCATCCCCCCCACCTACACCATAAAAAAATCTATTTTTAATTTCCGGCCCCTTTATAACCCCATTGTCGCCTTACCTCTATTCTATACCTTACCTTACCATGACTTTTGTGTTCGATTCCCCGAACGAATCGTTGTTTTTTATTGTATTTAAAATCGTATTAACGTTGGTTTAAAGTTCTTAAAAATGTTATTTGTTCTCTCGAACTAAACTGTTTTTATTTATATAAATAAACTTAGTGGTTTTGAATTGTTGGGTTTTGTTTTGTTTTGTTTACGATGCAGTTCCGGTGACGAGCTACAGAAGTTCAGTGTTCTTTTAAGTTTCCCGGATCTTTTCAGAAGAAATTCATCGGAATGTTTCAAAGTTTTGGTACCAAAAATGCAACAGGTAAATTTAACTGTTAATTATTTTCGAATTATAAATCAAATAGACAAATGCTACCTTGATATCTTTAGTAGTATAATCTATTATATTTCGAGTTCTTATCGGGAGAAATTGTTATAATTACTTTAACTTAATTGCCTCGACAATATGTAGAAGTAATGCCTTCTGAAAATACGTGTTTGTCCAATATTGGAATTTATTCGTCATAGATAATTTAAATTTAATCTATCGACTGGAACTGGAACCTACCATCTATTTTTTTATTTCTGCCCTACTACGTCGTCTTCTAGTACGGAAAATGTTTTGTTGCAATTTTAGGGAAATATTTTATTTGAGATCAAGCTTTTTAGTGTCTTAACTTGCCGTTTAAGTCCGGTTTTGTCTTTTTTTTATAGGACTTAAAATCTACTTTGCGAAAGTTAATAAATCAAGTGATATTGACAATGTTAACAACCCTTACTGTCACATTTCATTTCTACACTGGTGTAGGTCTATTTTAAATATTTCAAATATCTTGTTTATGTTTCCGTAGTTTAGTTACATGTATCTTATAGCGCAGTTATCATAAGGATGTTTAATTTATACTTAACACCTCAAAGTTAATTAGAGGAAAATACTTGATAATAAGTACTTAAATAGTTGAGATAGTGATAATATGCTGTTATCAAAGTTTCTGTAAACAAATCTGCTCGTTTGGCTTTGTTGTCTCTGTCTGGATGGCTTTTACTGATGTTCAATGTTTGATTATGAATGTTGCTCCTACTATCAATATAATCCTATATAGAAGTGTTTTAAATATTTTGTATTATTTAAGCGATAAAACATACAGGCTGAATTGAAGGAGATGATAAGGTGGAGAATCGCTTGACAGCACAACTTTGCTGAATAAATACACTTGAGAGATTATATTCCTTTGTCAAACAGTACATTTGTATGATATAAACATTTGAGAAATTATATATATGTATGATTTGTTCATAGAAGAGTTGATATCCCTTTGTCAAAAAAATACGTTGGAGTGAGGCCCCACCACTTTTTCTATAAACCGTATCATATTCTTCAGTTTTACCAACATACATTTTATAGTGATAAAACTGAACTACTGATTGTAGTTTTAAACAATTAACGATTATCCACAATCTATAGATCTGATTTAGAATACGATTACCAAGCCCGCAATACACTATTATCTTCCTTCCTTATTTGTGTTGGGACAAAGTGATATAATCAGTAAATAAATTAAAATTGACCTATGTCTAAATTACCATTATGAGAAAGGGACATAAATCTCTTCTACTTACCTGTCTGAGTCTCACAGTGCCATCTTTCCTAAACAGCATGTTGAGGGCTTAGTTACCGTATTCTAAATCAAGATAATATTTAGATTTAGAGAAATCAAACTGTGATTTCTCTAAGTGAGACAGCCCATGATACCAAAAAGCTCTTTAATACTATTTCAGTGATAAGGGACACATTGTAAGATTTATAATGTATATATGGTTAATAATTGTGCTGGGCTATATATACAATCCAGGATTGCTTGATATCCCTTGGTCAAAATAATACCTTGGTGTCAGGCCCCACCCACTTATTCTACAAACAAATAAATTCTGTTAAATGTGTAACTTTGAAAACGATTTGCCCTGATGTGCGTTCTTATAAAACTTTTCTGAGTTTAACAATAGAATAAGCATATGTTCTTGTTCTACATTTTACCCATATTACTTCTACCCTACCCCTATATTTTTCTATAAAACACCTTCTTTTAACTAGATTTGCAGATTGGAATCAATTCTAGAAAAAATTGCCTGGAATGAATCGGGCAATCAATTCTTTGAGAATTGTTGCCCCTGCACTAGTTATATTATACGTGGATTCCTTTGCTACCATCAAGGTTTACTGTAAGATTTTCTAAAGTTTTGACTTTTGACCCTCAGATTGGCAAACCATGAAAAAAATAATGCCACTAGGCCTGTAGGAGGGGTGGGGCCGGTGACATTTTTGTTTGCTTAGTTGGCCCGACCTTCTAAAATTCAAAATCCTGACTTCTCATTGGCTCCTGACGGATTTTCCCACGCTGTCAAAAGTTAAAACTTTAGTAAATCTTACTATAGTAGACTGAATGATTCTCTTATGTCTTTGACAGTTCGGAGCTCATTGAAGGGACATTCTTCCTCTCTCTGTGTGGATAGATTAGTTATGTTTCTATGCTTTTAAGTGTCAGGTTATGTAGGGGTAAAAAAGTGCTGAGGATTATTTAATTTAATCGACTATATTTTGCCCCTTGAAGAGCAGCCTATTCAAACTAAGGTAATGAATATCTTTCTGAGGCAGCCTATTTCCAGAACTAATAGGCTTATCCAGATCAGATACTACTGAACTATAAGAGCTAAGAGAAACTGTTCTACAAATTGTAGAACTAAATTGTATTACAAACTGTAGACTATACTGTTAACTAAACTAATTGTGGAAAAACTGTACTACAAATTGTGGAACTAAATAAGAACTAGACTGCAAACACACTCTATGAGCCAACTGGCATAGTAGGGAATCAAGAAGGCTCTCTTCTCTTTTATCCCTTTCCGTTTAACAATGAACAGTCGGCGCAAGAAGTTCTTACAATGCCTCATTTTCCTCAGTAATAACAAAACTTTTTTTTTAGGTTCCTTGCAATATTTCATCATTTACCACATTTTTCAGATATTCCTTTAATTGAATGCAGATATTCCATTTTGCATGTATAGTAACATTGAATCTATCCACAGACAGTGAATACATAATGGAAGAAACGTGAATATTAAGTGCTTATTTATGTTACAGAGCCTGCCTGGAGCGAGTGTAGACTACCACATGCTGGCGTCCTCAGCAGTACGTACGTTGCTTCAGGACCGAATCATTTCTCCAGACATGTTCGTAAGCAACTTCCTTCACACCATCCTCACAGCGATGGACAGCAAGGATATCACTGTGTCCTCCACGTGGAGCGAGACTCTGTACGACGTCCTCGACTATCTACCTCCCAAAATACTTCAAACAGATGTAAGTCTATATCCAACGTCACGCTCTATTATTCATTCATTTTGATGTACATTTACTACTTCATATTCAGTGCTGTTAGCCCCATTTATACTGTGGTAGTTGACCCAATAGTTGATGTCACGATAGGAGTTATCGCATCAAATATCATGATAGTAGATTCAGTCGCAATAGAACTATCAACCATCACACTATCTCATCTTACAAGATAGTTGAGTGTTTTATCGGAGTAGCCAATGTACTCACATGAAAGATTTAAGAACTATCACACTAGATATTGGTGCTGATTGGTTTATTGTTTGTTCATACTTTTTTAACGTGTGGTAACAGATTTAAAAGGCAGCAAATATGATAGCTTGCTTCACATTTGATATCAGATTTTTTTTTTTTTTTTTTTTTTTTTTTTTTTTTTTTTTTTTTTTTTTTTTTTTTTTTTTTTTTTTTTTTTTTTTTATGTTACTTGATGTTATTGTTATGTTGTAAACCAAAAGTAATTTTTTTTTTTTTGTCCCTAATGCTACTTTTAAAATTTCCAAAAAATGGCGAACTATTAGGTTTGAGTTGAGTCAATTGTTACTGATTAATCACACAGACATGTGAAATTAATAATAAGAAAATAACAGAGATGTTTCTCATTTCGTAAAATTAAAAAATCATTTTGTAAAATAAGGTTCACACAAAATAATTATTTTGGTGAAAGGCGTTAGTTTTTATCACACTATTGATATGAACTACACTTGTGGAGTGAGTCCCTGAGATGTTTTAATGGTTTATTTGTGTTGTGTTGCAGATACTGCCGGTGATTATAGGTAAACTTGATGTCAATGTCCCAATCCCAACGAGAATCATCAGCTGCAAAATTCTTAAACAACTTATTAAATATTGTGATTCTACTCTGTAAGTAATTAAATAACTAATAATACCTGCTATTTATTTTGTAAGGAGATCCCTAATATGATAATTGCTTCTTGCTTTTGCATAGGAGTATAGTTATTGGATAGAGGAAGTGTCTATTAGTCCCTTAATATGCTAAACCCATGTCACCTATGATCCTGGACCTTTCTTGTTGTTTTATGAGGTGGTATGAACCTTCTAAAAAAGTCTTATATTTACTGCTGTGGGCATATAAAGGAAATAAGAGGGATATTGTTATGAAGGTATAGTTGATGTTTTTTTCAGTCTAGCACCCACCCACAATCTGAACTTTTAGGTGCCTCACTTTTTACGTTACATTTTCTACACTTTTCCTCATAATACCAAAGTTTTTTTTTGTATTTTGTTTTTTTTATAATTGTGTCTACATATTTGTAATTTTTACTAAATGATTTTTTTTTCTAAAAGATATAGTATTATATACATATATATATATATATAGGTACTCCAGCACCTACAGGCTAGATAGCAAAAGGAGAACACGAATGAATTTGTCAGTAAGATAAGACTTGAGGATAAGATGATAGGTGAATGCCATAATCGCTATCGAACGTTAGTGACTCGTCTAAGAACAGGGCAGAGGTAAAAATTAATGAAAATTATATCAGGCATTGATTTGTCGAGTAGAGTTCAGCAGTTCGTCAACGCACTTATAAAGAAATAGAGGAATGATCAACTCTAAGGAAAGTACACGAATAATTTATAAATAAT
>KZ651391.1:239074-275056 GCA_001010745.2 Gerris buenoi
TACATATGTTTTTTATGAATTACATGATATTTTGATTGCTTTTATTTCTCAATATTTATATTTTATGTTAAATATCATTAAAAATATGTTTATTGTAACCAAAATATAATAAAACTAAAATATCCGAGCTTACAAACTCACGCAAAAAGTGTAAAATATCTCCCAACGATTAATTTTAAATCACTTTTGCCGGCAGAATATTTTATTCATGTGTTCGTCACTTTGGTACCTTTTATTGTCTATCCGAAGCCCAGATATTTTAGTTTAATTATAATTTGGTTGCAAATCTTTAATTTTAATAGTTTTTAACATAAAATATGGAATTAAGAAATAAAAACAATGAATGACAAAAAGCAAAGACAAAGGGCAAAAAGATTTTTGTTATTATGAGGAAAATTGTGGAAGATAAAATGTAAATTTATGTGTGCCAAAAGTGGGATAGTTTAGATGATGATAGAAAATGAGTCTGACCCTGGGGCTCATCACAGTAAAATAGACGTAGAGGGCTCATATTAACAAAACAACAGTTTGTCCTCAAATGGTTAATTATACATACTACAGTAGCACGAGTAGGAGAGCAGTTGTCTTTCAATCATAAATGTTAAGCAGCATCCGGTGTGGATAGTAGTTGGATGGGTGACTGCCACTTCAGACCACAGTTCTGGGCTCTCCTCAATGTCAGCATTGATTAAATAAATGGGTAGCTTATCAGAAAATTTAGTGCCACCAGTTTGAGGCCTGGAAAACCATCGTCAGCACTCATGGTGGTTTCATAAAAAATACTGATGAAACGTAACTAGAGTTGTGAAGACCTGGTTTACCTACTAACACTTCACTTGTGGTTTAGGGTTGTCTGATATCAATCTAGTATTTGATTAATATCAGACAACCAATCCAGTATTGGATTGATACCAGACAACCAGTCCAGTATTGGATTGATACCAGACAACCAATCCAGTATTGGATTGATACCAGACAACCAGTCCTGTATTGGATTGATACCAGACAACCAATCCAGTATTGGATTGATACCAGACAACCAGTCCAGTATTGGATTGATACCAGACAACCAGTCCAGTATTGGATTGATACCAGACAACCAATCCGGTATTGGATTGATTCTAGGCTACCCGGGCATGTTCAAAAGACTTACTTCGTGGTTTGTCTTCAGATGTAAGGCCCCCCACCCTGGATTTTTTAATAATATAAAAATAGGTTTTTGTTTAAGTTTGAAGAAGCTTTATCTATACATATGTTCTAAATTTTAAACTTATTCTATTACCGATATAATTGTATTTCAGACTGAGGCGAGACTTGGTGCCACTCGTAGTAACCCTGTGTCAGGATGTGAGTAGCGATGTGAGAGGAGCGGGATGTGGACCGCTCGCCGCTCTTGCCTCGGCTGCAGGTCCCGATGTTCTAAAATCACACTTGATGAATGCTCTGGTTGATGTAGCAAGTGATGATTCTCCCGGAGTTAGGCAAGCAGCCTTCCCTACAGTTATCAGTGTCTGCCCTCTTATGCCTATTGGTAAAACTTAATGTTTAATATTTACTTTATGCAAAACTTATGTAACAATTTATACTGCCGTTTAAGTAAAATGTCCTAAGTGACAATTTTTGTTTTGATTTTCGGTTATTCGTTTTGATTTTCGGTTATTTGGACGAGTTTGTAAATTAAAGCATTCTGCACATTTACTGCTAACTCCAAACTCTCTATCTTGTCTAGAATTGGCAAATAAACTGCGTGATAAGTTTGTCCTATCCTTTTGTTGAGGTTTCCTATATTAAATTTGCTTATTTGACAAGTACAAGGTTTAGTCCTATGGCCAAAAAATATACATAGGATACTTTGACTTTTTATTAGGATAATGGACATTTTATTCAATACTACGTTATATTGTCCTGTGTTGCATCATTTTGTATTGTTACTAAGATAAATTATCCTATCATCATTAATTTATTAATTAATGCTTTTTTTTATTGATGACATATTGATAAAAAAGCTCAAAAACAGATCTTACATATTATATTCAGTATTAAAGTGGACCAAGTCCATCAAACTTGATTTTGAGTTAGACACTTTTGTGAATTTGCTCAGTGCTAATTATTATTGCTTTATAAAGTTTAATTAATTTGATTATTCTATAGTTTAGTTCATTAATAAATATATTTTACAGATTTTAGGTTGATACCTTTAAAAAAATCCAATTTATGACATTTCAAATGGAAGCTACTGTGACTTGGTTCAGATTTGCTCTGAAATTTCAGAGCAAATTTAAATAGAAATTCTTCAGTACTCATTGAAACTACTGCATTCTGTGGGTTTCCCATGCTAACAATTATAACACTCTAACCCTATTAAAATATACAGTATAAGTTTTCAGAATATATCTCTATCTCTTTTTTAGGGTTTCGTTGGTAAAACCAAAAAAAAAGAAACCCTTATAGTATCGTTCCTGTGTCCGTCTGTCACTCTGTACGGTTCCAATAACTTTTGAACCAAAAGAGATAAAAGCGTGAAACTTACCAGTATTAAAGATCGTTTTGACGCGCACACAGGAAAAATATAGAGAACTCAAAATAATCAGCTGTTCAAATTCAAAATGGCGGATAATTCACATCGCGAGAAAAAAATATTTTTTTTAAATTTTGAGTGGGGTATCAAATGAAAGGTATTGAAGAGTAGATGACAAAAATATTCATTTTCGGTGCCATTTTGTTAAGAACATCGACATTTTTCGTTCCCCCACCCCTCATCAACCTTACTAATTTTGTTTCACAAAACCAACGAAACCCTTTTTACGTGAGAATTCACGCCTTACCAATTTATTATTTATTTATTTATTTTATTTTTTTCAAAAAATGGACTTGGCTCACTTTAGCACTGACCCCCTCATATATAAAAATGATAAAAAGGATTAGAATCCATAGTAGAAAGTATTAGAGATAAGAAACAACTATGGCAGACGCTGAAAAATGTTTTCTCATTTTTTCTCAAAAGTCAAAAATGTTGGATAGGATATTTTACCACAAGCCTAGTGTGCATGAGTATTTTAGTAAAGTAGTTTAGTATTTTAGTACTCTACTCATTTGGACACTTTGTTACTTACTAAATTTATATACTCGACACTGACTAAATTACTCGACCGTGGGTACTAATACTAAAATACTCGACCTGTGCAAACTAGAGTTTACAATGACAGAATAGTAGCTTAATTTTAACAGATAGATTTGTAACAGGATACATTTTGTAGGGTTGACATTGTTGAAAGAATTGATTAAAGGCGATAGAAAACGAACTTGTATTTTAAAATCACCTAAAGAACAACAATACTTCTACACTGACAAGATGTCAACTTCAATCAATATTCATAACACACATTACTTAGCATATAGTTTTCTACATCCCTTCTCATCCTTTTATTAAATACATAAAACTTAACAAATTTATAAGTATACAACATTTTAAATCATTTTTCTGTTTGTATTTTCTCTGTTGTATACCACAACCTTCTTCATTATGTTCATTGCCTTTTTATTATGTAATTTTATTTAGTATTCTTAATTGTTCTTAAAATGTTCTCCTAATTTATATTATTATTATTTTTTTCAGAAATGTTGAGGAACACTGGTATCCCACTTGTTGTTAAATTTGTTAAACTGGCTTTAAGAAATAACGAAAATCTCACTTCGACGATATCTGAAAACTTTGGCACTATGTGTCTCTCATTAGAACGTAAGTTTTTTTTTTTTTTTTTTTTTATTTATTCTCGAAAGTATATTTATTTTCTTGATATTACAGACATTTATTAGTATTGGTTTGTAAAGTTGAAGAAATGTGTGTACTTGGACTTACTTTTGTCTTAATAGTTATTGGAGAATTGGGGGGATTCTAATTGTTAGAATCTGGCCTGCCAATAAAGCGTGAAAACCAAGAGGGCGGGGAAAATATGGTAAACCCAGAAAAACGTGAATAGATACAAAATAATATTTTGAAATAATAAATAAAATAGTTTTTTAGGTTAAAATAAAAACTGTTTCACCTGCGGTTTTGATGGCTTGAGAGCGGGAAGTGAAGATTTAGGCGTTGGACGTCCATATGACGAAGAATTAAGGTGGGTTCATGATTTTTTGGTCTTAAACGCGCGTTGTTCGATCGCGATCGCGGGCTAACACATACTTTTTAAATTGACTGCGAAATAACGATCTACCCTACCATCCCATGAGGCCGGCCGGCACTCAGGCTCCCTCTCGTCGGGCGATATAGTTACCCTGGTCCTACACGGTCGAGGTTCGGTTGAAGAAAGAGAACGAAGCTAGGCGGTTGTGTTGGAGCAAACCCACGGCGGGCGAAGAGGGGCGGGAGGCATGGTGGGGGTTAAAATGGCGTGATGGCGTCAACCAATCAGAAGGCAGGAAACTCACTGAGGTATTTTCTTCATTTGGCGATAATAAAATAGATATGTATATATGGAAATATATATATATATATTTATATAAAAATATAGAATTTTTAAAAACAAAATAAAAATAATATTCCTAAATTCACCATACTCCCCGCCTTGAAGAACTACAGGTCTTCAACAGAATTTCAAAAGAAGGGGGGAAAAAAATAAATAAAAAATAGGAGGAATAGCAAAAAAAAAAAAAAAATGTAATAAAGCAAAAGGGACTTACTAAAAGAATACAACTTCTATAAGAATAAATCACACTCACTTGTGCGGTACAAAAGGCTCGTTAAACTAGAAAAACACCCATTAAGGGTAGATAAAAGGAAAAATCCTAAAAAAAAGAAACAGTTCTCAAAACTAAGAGACAGAGAGTTAAAATTAAAAGAAAATTCCAAAACCAAAAGAAAAAATCCAAAGCCCCAAGAAAAGGCTCAAAAAATAAAAGAAAAATCAAAACTGAAAATAAAAGAGATTTTTGACACAGCGGACAAGGATAATAACAAAAAGGCCCTTGGAAGGAGTGATAGAAAACCAAAATAATACCAAAAAATTTAATATATGGGTAAAGGAGCGACTTTGCGAACAGGGCGTCTATATATGCCGGCCTGGGTGCGCACTGTGACGGCAGGAACGATATTGTCCTTGCCAGGGTGTACTTCCATAATGCGTCCAAGAGGATAGGATAGGGGAGGCGAACCGTCTTCTTTTACCCAAACGAGCTGTCCGACCTGTATATTTACCGCGGGATCAAACCATTTTGTTTTAACTTGTAGAGTTTGAAGGTACTCACTCTCCCAACGACGCCAGAACGATTGGCTAGCCTGGGAAACCAATTCCCAGCGGGATAGGCGGTTTATGGGGACGTCTTCGACAGCTTCCTCAGGAAGAGTGGTTAAAAGGTCTCCTATCAAAAAATGACTGGGAGTGAGACATCTTAGTTCATCTGGAGAGGATGACTCAGGACACAGCGGGCGGGAATTAACTATGGCTTCAACACGGGTGGTAATGGTGGAAAACTCTTCAAAGGTCAAGACTTGATTTCCTATGACTCGGAGCAAGTGATATTTTACATTTTTAATATTGGACTCTGCCAGTCCGGCCATGAATGGTGCGTGGGGAACATTGAACAAAAATTTAATGCGTTGAGTTTCAAAATAATTTTGGACTAAGGGATTTTGGTTAAAAGACTTCAGAAAATCACTAACTTCGGTAAGCTTGCGGGCACCTCCTTTAAAGTTTGTTGCTTGATCACTATAAATTGAAGCCGGGACACCTCTGCGTGCGGTAAAACGATAAAGCAATCAGAAGATAAACTGGTCAAGACTTCAATATGTACTGCTTTAACAGCGAAGCATACAAATAGGGCAAAATAAGCTTTATAAGTCCGGGAGTTGCGACGCAGACTTTCTTTTAGAGTGTACGGCCCAGCAAGATCGACTCCACAATGCATAAAAGCGCGACCGGGTTTGACTCTAGTAGACGGTAAGTCACCCATGGGAGGAGATAAGGTTTCACTCTTGAATCGGGCACACACAACACATCTACGTACAACATGACGGATTATACTGCGGCAATTAATTATCCAAAATTTTTGATTAAGCAAGGTTTGAAGTGTCTTGGGTCCAACATGTAAATAATTAAAGTGATACTGAAGAATGACTAATCTAGTAAGGGGACTATGACTATAGTCTAGGAAAACTAAGAAAAAATACCCTTCAACCTGTGCAAAATTGTTTCACGAGCGAGTGAAGTGGTTTTTAACTAAACTAACCCTGCTTTATAACATATCCAAAATCAGACAAAATCCAGTCAGCAAAAGAGGGAAAGCACCTAATAATCAAATTCAAAATAGCGTCTGTTTATATTAAGGGTAATGAATGCCCAGCAATCCAATAAATGTTAGTTATATAATTCAAACAATGTAGAAAAATAAATTTTGAGTTTGGTTATAAGTTTAAATTCATTTATTTTTCTTATAGTTATAGGCTAGTCAAAACATACATTAGATTACATTACATATACAGTATTAGTTAAAATTTGTTTCTTTTGATTTCCAAACACTGATCTGGTAGTATGCACGAAAGCTATTTTTGCTTAATGCCCAATCAATTGTTAAAAAAAGTGGTTTATATTCATTTCTTAAAAATTAGAATTTACCTTTTTGTGTTCTTTTTACGATTGCAACAGAACTGTATTGTCCACAGGCTTCATTTTGTGCTTGCAAAAAAGCCAATTAAATTTACTACAACTTCTTTTCTTATGACTTTTCTCGTAGGGGCGAGTTTTTAGGCCGATATTCGGCCCGAAACGAGAGCAATACTTAAAATTTCATTTTTTGGAAAATTATAGGAATTTTAGCAGTGTCATATCTCGGTAATTTTTAGACGTAAAGGGTTGCCAATGGTCTTTAAAGGAAGCCAATTATATTTACTTCAACTTCATTCCCTATGACTTTTCTCGTAGGTTAACAGTTATACGCCGATATTCGCCCCGAAACGAGAGCAATAGTTTTTTGGGGGAAAAAAATTCCAATTTTCGAAGTGCCATATCTCGGAACCTATTGGTCGTATAGTGCTCCGGTTGAGCTTATGCTGCTGGGAATTTACTGTACTTTTAAAATTGTCATAACGACTAATACCGCACAACCTATAGTGTACGAGCTATATGGCAAAAACTGAAATAAGTTTGATTTTTTTTTCAGTTTTTCGCGTATTACGCAGCAAGCATAGGCTTTTCAAAGCTGCAAACTTAGGATCACACTACCCTAACCGGTCTGAACAACATATAAAAAAATCAGACCTGCACAACGCTTTGCGAATTTCGATATTTTTTATGAATATTTTGACTAGCCTATAATTATAATTGTTAAGATTTGTAATGTAGTTTAAGTGTGTATATGTATTTTTTAAGAAACGAGTGTAGGGCTGATGAGGAGGTAAGGTGGGGGTTGCATCCCTATCCTCCTCCCAGTCAGTCAGCCCTTCACTCGGCAGTTCTATTTTAGACTCCTAGAGAGAACCTTTCCTTGGAGCTCTATTCTAGACTCCTAGGCTCTAGAGTCCTAGCATCCAATCTTCCCATTGCCATTGTACTTATTCTTATAATTTTTGATAATATCTAATATAATACAGTCCATTCTGCCAAAGTGTTAATTTTTATTTATCTACCGTTTATATATTATTCTTCCCAAAGCCATTTGCGCCGCGAATAGCTACAATAATAAAAGTAAATTAATTTAAACTTATAACCACTTTCAAAATTTATTTTTCTACATTGTTTGATACATATAAACCAACATTTATTGGATGGCTGGGCTTTCATTACCCTTAATATTAAAAAACGCCATTTTGAATTCGATTTTTAGGTGCTTTCCCATGATCGGATTTTGGATATGTTACAAAGTAGGGTTAGTTTAGTTGAGTACCATTGGAATCGCTCGTGAAACAATTATGCACAGGTCAAATCGTATTTTCCCTAGACTACTATAAAGAAGAATAGGATGCTTTCGTTCAAAAGACAACTCACTATTAACTAAGCGACCACCCACTCTTATTAGGCCAGCGGCATCTAAGAAAGGGGAAAGAGACAGTACCTTAGAGGGACAGGGCCGGTTGGATTCTAAAAATTTACATTCTAGAGAAAAATTAATTTGTTGGTCGGATCGAATACAAAATTGAAAAGAAAAATTAAGTTCTTTAGTAGAGAGGGGACCACTTAGACGGGAATTTGGATTACGGATATTATACAAAAATCTAAAAATAAATGAAGTTACACGCTGAAGTTTAGAAACTGTAGAATACTTGTTGGGAAACAAAAAACAAAAAATGTAAAGGATTATTTATTACTGCGATAAATAAGCTTATGCGATTGAGTACAGGTGTGAACAAAACCAAGATAGCGTAAAATATATAGATGGGGGAGACACGACCATGTGGGTAACCTAGCAACCTACGACGCTGAACCTTTGAACCATAGGATGCTAACCTAACTACGTCAGAAATTACGTAAAAAACTGATGAAATTTTTGCGGGGAAAATCCAAAATTAACCGGAAAACTATTTTAACGATAGATCTCAGCCTAAAGGACCATTTTTATGGAGAATTGGGGGGATTCTAATTGTTAGAATCTGGCCTGCCAATAAAGCGCGAAAACCAAGAGGGCGGGGAAAATATGGTAAACCCAGAAAAACGTGAATAGATACAAAATAATATTTTGAAATAATAAATAAAATAGTTAACGAATAGAAAACGAAGCTTGGCGGTTTTTGTCCAGCTACCCCCGGCGGGCGATAGAGGGGCGGGAGGCATGGTGGGGGTTAAAATGGTGTGATGGCGTAACCAATCAGAAGGCAGGAAACTCACTGAGGCATTTTCTTCATTTGGCGATAATAAAATAGATATGTATATATGGAAATATATATATATATATTTATATAAAAATATAGAATTTTTAAAAACAATAAAAATAATGTTCCTAAATTCACCAGTTATATATATTCTTAGTCCTATGTTGTATCATTGAAGGACTTAAATATACTGAGTTCTAAGATCTGATTTAGTAATGCATAGGGGGGGGGGGGGGGGTGGTTTACTTTCTTAGAAAAAAGGATTTTCCCCAAAAAATGATAAAAAATACGTGTGGTGTCGTGGGACACTGGGTAGGAACGAAGTTCCTTACATTCTTCATTAAATATAAATTATAAAATTACACTGCTAAGTTAACAAACTAATATAAGTGCTAAGTTAACAAACATGTATAAGTTAACTAAGTTAACTTATACATGGCGGAGTTAGAAAAGAGACAAAATTAAAAGTAACTAACTGTTTGTACCTAGCGGAGTTAAGACAAAATTAAAAGAAAAGCATTATTTGTATCATTAAAGCAAGCATCTTACAATAAATATATAATGAATATAAGAAAAAAGTTGATCATGATGAGTTTATTATAGTTAAAGAGTATGTTTGTTAAATGATGTTGGATTGAAATAGGACTGTTTTCTGCCTACCCGGCCAACTAATTTAAAATATTATAAAATATACCTCTTCTCTACTCTAAAGCTTCTGCTTGTATCAGGTTGAAATTATCCATGCCTGTTATAATTGTACTTTAGACAATGTGATAATGTGTAAGAAGTTTCATTAAAATTGTTATACGTTAGTACGAAAGATATCGGTAAAAACGTTGTTTTCTTTTAAACGTTTAGGTCACCTTAATACATTTGTCAGTGAATAATAAAACAGTTTCAGTATTTGTTTTATTAAAAAAAAATTATACAAAAAGTTGTTTGTCTCATTAAATAGATGAAGTTAGAATTTTTTCTTAGATTAAGTAAGCAGTGTTATAATAATATACCTAATATATTAAAATAAGCGTCAGCAAAGATCAATTTTACTTTTAACAAAACTGTGATTTATATTTTCTGTATTTACAAAACCATTTTGACGACATATATAACAAAAATAAACAAAAAAAGTCAAGTAACAGGCTTCCTTAATAACATTTTTCCCCGTCCCAACATTTTTGAAACTTACATTTACGCAAGCGTTGCATATGAATGCTTGGGCGGATAATGTTGTCCAACGAACTTAGCCTGGGCATTGGTAAAATGAACATGTGTACCAAATTTCAACTAACTCGGTGATCTTTTACTCAAGTTATTGTCATCGGTAGATTTCGTGATGGAATTTGTATTGGATTTACTCCCTGGCTCCAGAACGTGCCATAAGGAACTTCCAATAGAAATTCCAACAACATAGACCACAATAAATGGAAGAATTGGAATGGATTGGTATTGCATAGACCCGTTCTAAGTTATTTTAATCGCACTAAGGAGTTCATAAGATTTACTGTGATTACATTATGCGGCATCCTCTGTATTCATTTATTTATCTTTTAAATATATTTGTTTGTGTGTTGATACAGGAGGATTGACACTGAATGAAAAAGAAGAATATTTCCTCTGGTACCAAAGTTTAACTTCTCTTGGCAATCATCAGTGCCAAGTAAATAGGACTGGAATTGGCATTGTGAGTTTTAATTAAATACGTATTTTATATTATTACTTTTATTATACAAAGTGATTGGCAATATTCAGGGTGTGGCAAATGTTCGGCAACGTCTAATTATCTCTATAAACTGCGGTTTGTTGTTATTTTCATCAAGCATAAAAAACTAATTTTTTTGGTGGGTACCCATTTTCCCGCCATTTTGGTTGCTGCCTTATTGGATTCAACTTTAAAATTTCAAATTGAAACCCCTATACTGTGATACATATTTGGAAAGGCCTTGAAAAAAGAAAACATTTGCCGCAAACCAGAGCTTTTTATCTTTCGCCGTTTCAAAATGGCAGCCAGTTGAAATTTGAAAATTGACATTTTCAACGCTTTATTGCTGCTAAAATAAGGCTTTAAGAGAAAAAAACTAAGAAATTCAAAAATTAGTTTAAAAAAATAATTTAAATTACTTTTTCAGTTGCAAGTAAAATGACTACGTTAGTTGCTATAACAACCAAATAAAAATGAAAATTTGGAAAAATAGCGTTGAGCTTTTATTTTTTACCCTAAAATAAGACAAATTTATTCCCGCATTTTTTCCCCTAAAACCTTTTCTTTGGCCGTAATTAAACGTCAAAAAGGACAATTTTGTAATTTCAACTGGCCACCATTTTTGAACGGCGAAAGATAGAAAGCTCTGGTTTGCGGAAAATGTTTTCTTTTTTCAAGGCCTTTCCAAATATGTATCACAATATAAAGGTTTCAATTTGAAATTTTAAAGTTGAATCCTAAATGGCGGGAAAATGGGTACCCACCAAAAAAGTAGTTTTTTATGCATGATGAAAATAGCAACAAACTGAAGTTTGATGTCTCAAATATTGACGGAGATAATTAGCCGTTGCCAAACTTTTGCCACACCCTGTATGTACAAAAATAAGTAGGGTGATTCTAGACCTCATTAGCTACAATAAACGACATTTAAACCGTGGATCTATTCTCAACCGTTTTCCTACAGTCGAATTTTATGATTTCTTTAAGATCACTTACCTTTTCTAATCTTGCTTTTTTAATATGAAATAAGCAAGATTGGTCTAGTATTCTCACCTAAAAGTCAACTATAGCAAAAATAAACATAGATCAGTTGCTTGTCACACATTAACAGTTCACACAAAAACAGTTTGTTTTTAACCTCTATAGAAAAAAATACTACCACAGTGACAAAAACGTGTTTTCTTACTGGAAGAGTAAACACGTTCCATCTGTCTAACGCTGCATTCTCCCCCCCCCTTCCCCCTCTAGGATGCCTTTTGCACACGCAGTCTTGTTATTTAATAATCAGACCTCGGTATTTATGAACTATTTGTTCTTTTTTCTTGGTAATCATCAATCATATAGGTATTTATTGTTTCAGTTCTTTGACCACAAAGTATCATTTGACAAGCTGGTCGATATAAGAGAATATGGAGCAGATAACTTCATATTAATGACTAAATTCACAAAAGGAGATATAGACAAGAAATTCTGTTCCATGCTGGCTGAGAGCTTCCGCTGTATGGTTAGTGATCCATCTTCGTGCATCCGCAGGAAAATCGCCACCATCTTCTCAGAAGTAATGAGTGTTTTGTATTATAATATTTATTATTCAATTTTTAGGTTTTTGGTAGTATTCATACTGCAGAAAGTTTAAATTTTTATTTAAATCAAATTATAATTTTTTTAACACTGGGAGACAGACAGAAAAAAAACAACTCTAATTATAAGCGTTAATTCTCGGTCTAGTTCTAAGGTCATAAATATTGACGTGCTAAAGTTGTAGAAATAGTGAAAGCTTGGATTTGGGAATAGTTATCGGTTACGGCAGAGGAAAATCATTCTCCTGCATAGCTTAGTTGGTTAGAGCGTCTATACGGGAAATATAGGAGGCCTGTGGTTCAAGTCCCGGCGCTGGAGTCTATTTCTCTCGGTCTGTCTCCCAGTGTTAATAATAATTATAATTTGATTTAAATTAATATTTATTATTTTAAAGTAAAGCTTTGTTTTATACTTGAAAATGCCCACCAATGGGCCACTAAATAGAGCTCTTCTATACTCTATGTATCCTCAAGTTCTTCGCATAAATTTCTGTTCCTAATTCCTTTTTGAGGAGAAGTTACAATTTTAATTCTGCTTTTAAAAGTGTTGTATTGCTCAAATAAGAAGCTTTCAAAAAGGGTAATTGTCTCGCACAGGTTTACAAAAGAGTAAATTAGTACTAAACTCACCTAAAACAAGACCCTAACACCAGAACATACAGTGTGTCCCTGGAAAAACGCATTAATAGGTGAAAAATACTAACATTTTTTGAATTACAACTTCATCTTCTGGAGTTCAGCCCTGCTTGAATGGAAACTAATTTATTTTGTAATTTTAGTTTAGATAAAATCAAGTCTTGCTTGGAAATGTACAAAAAAAAGTCATTTTTCTCACTAGTAAAGTGCTTTTTCTGTAGGAGATACTTCAAAATGTTATTAAAAAAAATTGTTCAGAAAGAAAAACTGAGTAAGAATATAAAATTTTAGAACCCTCTGCCTACTTTGATATATTGCTTTTAGGTTTCTGTTCAAAGTAAAAAAGAAACCTTATATAACGGCTCTGTCTGTCTGTCTGTCTGACCGTTGGCTTGTTTCAATTCATAAACTACTATAGCTAGATACATGAAATTTGGCACACAGGTACATCTCGGCCCTTTAGACAACTGGACAAATTTTGGAGTTTTTACACTTAAAAAAAAAAAAAGTTTTTAGTTACCATGGCATGTTATACATCAATTTAAAGGTCTTAAAGTGTAGAAAAAGAATATTCAACTATTACTCTTAATATTTAAACTTAATCGTACCGAAACCGGCGATTATCGCCTCACGTACTTACCTGAAGCTCTCCTTACTTGTTTTTATTTGTTGAAGATATTGAATTATTTCGTTAGGAAAATTTCTTACAAAATTGATAAATTATGCAAGTGCAAAAAAGTTTTAGTTTACTTTCATTTGTCTGTTAAGATAATTATTGTAAGATATAAGAATAATAAAATTAACAAAACACAAATAATTCACGATTAAATTTAATTTCATACTGGCATACTAATATTGACAGTGGTATTTTCGAAGTTTGAAATCTATTTTATGGCTCAGAAAACACTATTATTATTTGTTTTTACTTTTTCACAACAGGCAATTTGTGGCAACAGCACAATAGGCAAATTGTGGAAAGGAGAAATTCCATTAAAAGCCGGACGGGTTTTAAAATGTTGTATTCTTGCTAAGTTGTTCCTTGTGAACCACTTTTTCAATAACGTTTTGTTCATATCTCTTAGAGAAAGAAGCTCTTTACTAAAAAAAAATAATGTAAATTTCCAAGACATATTTGATTTTTTCAAAACTAAAATTATGATATAAATTAGTTTCCATTCTAGTAGGGCTGAACCCAAGAAGATGAATTTCAATTCAACAAATTTTTATTATTTTTAACCTTTTCATACGTCGATGTGGGGAGTCACTGTATAAGGTAGAAATATCAATGTTTGGAGTTAAGTTTTTGTTATCCTGGAATTTTGAAATAATTATATATTATCTACGATTTATACAAAATATAAACATTGTATCTCTATTTAGATGCGTAGAAATTGATTGTTTACGAAAGTAACTGTTTATATCGAGTTTTTTGTAAATATCAATGCGTGATTTAAGTGATTGACGAATATGAGGAGAATAATACGCCTCCTGAAATAATTAATTTGTCACAAAATACTACTAATAAATTAATGTCACCTATATCAAAAGAGAAATACGAACTTACATACAGAAATTTTATTATTTTTTTCTGTATTCATTTATTAAAATCTAACAATCGTAGATAAAGTACGGTACGCAACTTGTGCGAAAACGGCATTTTGCATTGCGAGTGTGGATTTTGCACCCGAGCGACAGCGAGGGTAGTAAAACCACACGAGTTAATCACAAAATGCTACTTTCCGCACTTGACGTGTAATGTACTATTAACCTTAACTAAAGTTTTTGTTATCTGTTACGCTTGTTTCAGGTTTTATCATTCTACGGTAAAAACGCAACGTTTATGAAACAAGAGTTGAACATTCTTCTGACTGATTCATCTGATGAAGTCCTCGAGGCGATCGTTCCACAAATATCTCAACTAGTCGACGAGTTTGTCAAGTATGGAATCTACAAAGTTGCCAAGGTAACTTCCTTATATTATGTCGTGGAATCAAGTCAAGATCTTCTCTATATCTAGATATATCCTAGGTATATCATTAGGGTGGCCATGAAAAGTTTTGTCCAAAATAGGACATTGAAATGGGGGGGGATTGAGGTATTGCAGCCCCAGACAAAAGGGTGTGGGCAAATTTTGGAAATTTTAAGGAAACATGCATTCTTTAGACAATATTTTATTTTTTGAGATTAATTGGTAAATTTGCACAGTCCGATTAACTTGTTTTTTTATAAACTATTCCTTTTTACATTATAAAAACGATTCTGGTTGTAGCATCTGAATAATATCAATAGTATTGTAATGAAGTATCCTGTTTTAGGGTTATGATGGAAGGTTATTGTTAGGATTGGTCAAAATTACTAACCTTAACCTAAAATAACCATAAACTTTCACCATTTGCCCTCAAATTAAAACAATTATTGGAATTATTTTTAAACAATAAGATTGAATTTATTGAGATGCTACTGAAATCGTTTTTGCAATGTAATAAGGAACAGTTTTAAAAAATTCCAAAGTAAGATTTGTCCCTTAAAATTAATATTATAATCGTGATCATTGAATAATACTGAGATTCACTTCAACTTCAAGACCGTGTTACTGTGAACAGCTGATTTAGAATTTGAAGATGGCTGTTAAGTAGTCGAACTGGTTAATTTTAATTATAAATACTTTGTGTGAAGATCTAGTGTTGTTTCCCCATGTTTCTAAAAACAAGACATTTTCAGAAACCGACGAGACGCCTTCAAAAGCTTAAAATAACAGGACTGCCCAGTCAAAACAGGATGTATGGTCACCCTATATATTATCTGTTATTTGATTAAATATATTACAGTAGAACCCCAGAAATCCGAACCCCGCATCCAAAAACCCCGATATTCTGAATAACCTCTGGAGTTAAAAAAAAAAATTAAAAAAAAAGAGGAAAATATGTACGGTTCAGTATATGCTGTAATTTAGAAAGAGTGTATTTCTGTGACATCTTAATTCGAATAATGATTGTTTATGATGTTAATAACATAAATATTACATATTAGTGTTTCCTGTAGTTCTAGGTACCTAGTGGCGAAAACATGGTTAATTTATTGAATGAATAAAATTTATTAAAAAAAAATTAAAAGATGTGAACAGATCAGAAGATGTTGTAAAACTGACTGCAGTATTGTGAGCTGATAATAGTTTTAAAGGAGGATATAATTTTTCAGAGAACTGTTGTTTTAGTTGAGACATTAAACACTCACAGCTTGGTGAAATTTACCGGAATTGCGTTTAGCTGCGTCTACCTGTTTCTTAAAACCGTCTCCTATTCTCAGTCGTATTTTATGCATTTCTAGAAATACTCTACCTTTATACTTGCCGCCCTACATTTCTATGGAACCGAATACCGAAAAAGTTTTGTCAACGTTCTAACTTAATCATAATTATTCTATATCTCTTTCTTTTAACAAAAATACTGGGTATTTCTCGAGCCGAAACGTTAGAACATACCTATAAACTATTCCAGTAACAATTTAATTATTTTAATCGACAATTTTATCATTCAGAAATCCGAACTGACCCTGGTCCCAATTGTTCGGATTTCCGGATTTCTACTGTATCCTAGTTTTGAATATTTTTAGCTGTAGTAATAGAGAAGGAATAAACAATTTAAAACCTAATTCAGTCTTTGAGATTTGTTGGCAGGTAACCCTCTATGTATGTTTTCTTCTTATGAAGTAAATATTTACAAATTATTTATTAAGAAAAGTCTTTATGAAAATATATACTAAATACTACTATACTGAAATAATAACATATATATTTGTTCTTTTTGTTCAGGACATGTATGTATTGGAGTTTGTTTCTTCCCTAATGAAATGTGAGAGCACACTGTGTATGTCCCACCGCTGGAGATCGTATGTTAGTCTTCTATCTCAGATGGAGATTCTCTGTAGAGGATTCAACACTGAAGCCATCGCTGCTAACTTCCTTCCTCTCTTGTGGAAACGCCTCACCAGCATTGTAAAAATAATATTGCATACTATCCTCTCGAAGTACCCGTGATTTAATTATTTGTGATAGCTACGTTAAGAAGTTTTTATTTTAGTGCGTAGCTTCCGTATTTGATTCACTGGGGTTCTTGGTCTTCCAGTAACCGTGTCATAGTGGATGTTGACAGAATTTTTTGTTGTTTTGGATGTTTAACGTCGGAAATAACATCTACTATGATGTTGCTCACCTAGGAAGTTCTAGGAAGACCTAGAACTCTTTTTTTTAATGCTACATGGGATGTGTGGAGCTGTGACCATATCTTTATTTAGACCATATTCTCATTTTATTTTTATTGTACATCTTTAGTTGAATCAAACTTTCTTATACATAATAAACAGCTTGGTTTTCCGTTGAAATCTGCGTCACGAAGGGGTTGAAGTCCGACGTTTCGCTTCCATGACACAGATTTCACCGGAATCTAGCTGTTTATTACGAGTCTACACGTGGAAGCCTACACACCAAGTTTTCTTTACATATTTTTACAACTTTATTGTACTTCATTAACAGAAACTATAATATGTTTCCTGAGACATGTCTTCTAGGACACAAAAAATTTGGACGTTTTTTGAAAAAATGACATGAAAAATTAAACACTTTCCTCTAGTGTTATATATTTTTGTAATCTACTCTTCAATACTTATCATTTGATATCCCACTCAAAATTTAAAAAATAAATTGCGAACATGAATTATCCGCCACTTTGGATTTGATCAGCTGATAATTTTGAGTTCTCTATATTTTTTTCTGTTTGCTCATAAAAACAAAGCTAAGTTTAATTTTTTATCTCTTTTTTTTTCTTCAACATTTATTGGATCCATACAGAGTAACATACAGTCATAGGAACGAAACTTTAGGGCTTTAATGTGAAACTTTTTTTTTATTTTATTTTATTTTATTTTAGGTCTGATGATGCCCGTAACGGGTGAAATATAACCTTTTTACAAGCTTTTATTCAACTTGAAATGTTTGTATGTATGTTCATGTCAAATCTTGGAACTGAATTTTAAATCAGTTACCCTCAACCGATTGAATTGAAATTTGGCATACACGTTTAGTTTGGATGACAATGCGTAGTTAGCTACCTGATGTCATTCTAAATCCAAAATGGTGGGCAGGCAAGATGGCCTATGATATGGGTATCAAATAAAAGAGTTTGCCGAAAAGAATACGAATAAATGCTTGTTCTTAAGATGATTTATTTTTATAATCAATTTTTTTAATTAACCAATTGCTGATTTCACTCACCAGTGTGATCCAAAAAACAAGTAATAATAGGGGTTTATTTATTTTTTTTGTTGGTTTTACCAACGAAACCCTAAAAACATTACTTATTTATGACTTGGTTGTATGTTGCAGAGAAATTTACAGAACAGAAAAGCAGTGTTTAGACTTATTATAGTGATATTGAGGATGTCTAAGAAAGAACAAACCCGATATGAAATTATCAATAGGATAACCAATGGTGAGCTCAATTTTGTCTTTAAGTTATATCTATACTTATTTATAAGATTTCTTAATGTGAGGTTTACAATATTATTTTTTCTTCTTAAAATTATTTAAGAAATCCAACAGTGTTGACTTTAATCAGATTAAATGAAATAATGATAGAAATAACCCATTTAAAAAAAATAAATTAATTAAATATATAAATAAAAAATAAATAAATAAAATGTATTTAAAATAAATCAATAAATAATTTGTAATTTTGTATTGGGTGGGCCCGTTACAACCTATTTTGGTCATATAATCACAGTTAGAGGTCGACCAAGAAGTCATGAACACGGTAGAAACTGAAAGCTTAGCTTCGTTTAAAGTCGGGACTTCCGAGTATTGCCGAAGTCAGTATAGTCGGGTGCTATTCTAGTTGTCAAATCTCACGAATAACAACAGGAAGGTTTCCAATCTGTTAGGTTTCCTGTTTTGTTTGTTTTTATACAGTACGAGTTCGAGTTATAGTCACAACTGTCCTAAACGATTTTCGTAAGATCCACAAATCCACGGGATGATGCAAATACGAAGGACGCTACAATTAACGGGGATGAAATAAAAAGTTTGATTAAGTAAGTTAATCAAACTCAAAAATAAAGAGGAATAATCAATAATAATAATAATAATTAATCTTTATTGTTGAGACATAATAATTATGTATACAATTGTCAAACTATCTATACCTAAACTAATCACTAATCTCATAAGATAAAATCAAAATATGTACTGTCGCATATAACTGCTACTTGACTAAATAGCAGAATAACGATAAAATATGGTTACAATATTAAATAGGCAAAACAATTATTTAAAAAAGAGGCAGAAACAAATTAAAAAATTAAACACGGAACACAGTAATTGACCACAGGCTAACATATAATTTCCAAATTTAAAAATTCTTGTACACTATAACACGGATTGGCTAATAAAAATGTTTTCACTCTACTGCAATACTCAGAATACAGTAGCTCTTTGGTAACTGTACTTAAATTATTAAAAATCTTTATGCCAAGATTCTGGTAACCAGTAATTGACTTATTTAACCTACATGAGGTAACCAACATATCTTTTTTCCTAGTATTATAATTATGTACATCTTTATTATTAATATAATAAATAATAATATAAAGATATTATCGTATAGTAGAAGTGATTTCTTATCAGGTACAGTGTTGCCTGTGGCAAAAAATATAGAAGTTAAAAAAATAAAATGATTAATAACCAAAGAACAACACTGTGTTTTTTGACAGTGATCTATTTTATTAAAAACTGACTGTACATGATGACACTAGCGCACTCCTCAGATTTCCATGACTTCTTGGTCGACCTCTAATAACATTAACTGTGATTATATGAAGCAGTTTCCAATGTCTTAAAACAGAAGAATGGATATAAGAGGTGAAGATACTCTTGAGAAATTGTTCTTTTCCTGCCTAAAGGCTCATGAAGCTATCTGTTATCTGATTTTCAATAAGGATGTGGTCTTGAGAAAAACGCTCCTGAATTAATAATTTTTTTAATTCCAATACTTCTCTCACTTATGTTTTTGTATTTTTTCCAGAACTCTGTATGAGCAACAGTTTCTATAACCGAATGCTTTTCATGAGGTGCTGTCCTATTCTAAATGAAATCTTTTCCACCAAATTCGTCAAACAAAATTTCATTAATAATATTCTACTTATGGCAGGTATGTGTAAACAGTTTATTTTAAGTTTTATAAGTCCAACGTGTAAAATAGTTATGTATTAATGGTAATTATTTACTGAAGCACCCAAAAGTGTTTGTGTTTGTCTCCCCAAGACATTAAAAATCCTAGAGCAGTTATATTACACTTATTCTTATCTTATGTACTTCCTACTAGAACGGGTAGGACGAACCACTTGTTCGAACCTTGCTATTAGGCCATCACTTTGGCCCTTTGTACGCCCTGCGGTAGAGAGTTGCAGCCAATTGTACCGCCGAAGCGAGTATGACGTGATCAATAGTGAGTCATATAAATCAGAGCGTCACGCCGAGGAATCAAACTCCATTTCGTTCCACTCATGATTCAGTGATGGCCGAGCAGACTTGGTTTATATGTAAGACTAAATCTTATAGAGAAAACTGTAGGACAATGAGGTCTAGGGATAGGGATGTAGGGTATAGGCTCCCTAAATCCTTTTGTCTATAGTTATTTAGACAAAGGAACATTTCCAGAGTAGATATTCCTTAGTCTAAATTTCTATCAAGGCAAAGGGATATATTTACTCCAATGTACTTTGGGACAAAGGATTACCACACTGGTGTATATAAATGTGATAATATCCCTTAGTCTAATTAACTATTGAGACTAAGAAATTTTAAATATAACGCTAAAAACAACTGTAGAACTCATTATCCTATAGTTTTCTGTTTAAGATTTATTCTTACATAATATGATAAGTAGGGCTCGGATCGATATTCTCGATAAAATCTCCAGATATGCTTGAAAACCACATGTTTTATGCTTGATAGATATGCTTGAAACAAACCCGATAGATATGCTGTTAAATATGCAGAATATGTTCGAAAAACGCTGTTAAAAACTATAGAGATGATAGTGAAACGAGAAAATCTACAATTATCTTCATATATGAGTATTATTTTCAAATTGTATGTATGATACATTGCTGTATCCACAAGTTTCAAGTATATGTATGAGAAGTTTTATGTAAAAGTTACAGTTTAAAAGTTTATTTACAAAATGTTCAGTATTACTCGAGTCAATGAAGTAGATTGGTATTGGTCTGTACATCAAGATTTTTTCTACATTTTCACTTTTAAGTGATTTTCTTAAAGCGGACAATAAAATCTTTCGAAAATACTTAACTTATGCTGCATCTTGTGCAGAGTAGTAAATATGCAATTATGCTCAAATCCGAGCCCTAATGATGACTCAATCTTAAAATAGTGTAAGATTACTGCCCTAGGAGTCTCAATGTCTTGGGAGACAAACATATGAACTTTTGAAACTTTTGTCTGGCAGTTTATTGTTTTGGGTGTATAAGTAAAAAAAAAAATTCTATATTAACTTATGTAACTGATATAAATACCTTTTCTTGGAGTCTATTAATTCACATACATTTGCCTATTAAACAAAATCTACATTTTGCTAAAAAAAATTCTTGATGTCGTTGATGGTAGAAAGGGTCTACTATTAGATAACAACGCATGCAATGTAAGCAGTTATCTAACAAAGAATAATCCTATTAATATTTTTCCTTAACGAGAATTTAGGAAGAACATGGTCAAGGAGAATATTATAGTTTTATCTTGATAATATTAACTCTTGAATAAAACACACTTTGTTCAAGTTAAAATATATATATTAGTCTAACCACAATTAACATGAATATAAAACAATCGTTTCAGTCTTTCGACTATCTTCAGTGAATCGTATTTAGACTGAATTTTTTCTTTTGTTTTTTTCAGTCTATATATACGATTCACTGAAGATATTCGAAAGACTGAAACAATTGTCTGATTTTTTTATATTTATCTTAATAGTGGTTAGACTTATATTTATATTTTAACTTGAACAAAGTGTGTTTTATTCAAGAGGTAATATTATCATGTTCGATTACCACAAAATATCAGTGTTACAAAGTGGACTGATAACTAGGGTAGTTTTACATAAGTGGACAATTAAAGAACTTACGTGAGTAGTAGATGAGGTGAAGTGAGAAACAAGAGCAGGAAAACCCAATACAAATGAGAGGCTACACAAATGGACACCAAAATACTACACGAAAAGTAGATGTTGTGAAAAGAGAAGAGACACAATAACAGGATCACAAAATACAGATGAGCTGGCGTCAGAAACCTTGTAGAATTATAGATATACAAAAACGAGAGGGATAGGATGCGATACGGCAAGAACGCGCCAACACACTATATAGATGATGCTACACGGCTAGCAAGAGCCAAAACACTATACAGTTATAGATAAACAAGAGGATAGGATGCTACGGCAAGCACGCCAAAAACACTATACAATCACAGCGTCCTCAGCCAAGAGGAGGGGTTTAGGCAGGTGTGCCAACAGAAAAAAGGGGGGAAAGAAAATATAAAGAAAGATTAAGTTTAGACTTAACTAAAGTTTGGCAAGGGCGCCAAATACGAATTGAAATAAAAATACGCAAAACGAAACACCGCCCACCTTGAACTCTGTTCAAAAAGTGGTAAGCAAAGATAAAAAAAAAGAAACAAAAAAAAAAACGAAGTACAATAAAACAATAAAGAACGTATTTACAAGGGATGGCAAAAATAGAAAGATAATTATTCATTGATAGGAAGCCTGTAAAGGCGAGTAGATGGTCTTAAACAAGAACCATGTTGGGTTTTTACCTCAGCTTTCCTTACAACACCATCTGGGCCAGGGAAAACTTTGACAATACGACCAAGGGGCCAGGTAAGTGGAGGAGTATGAGGTTGTTCAATAACCACTAGGTCATCAACCTGAAGATTAGGAGTTGGTCTGAACCATTTGGCTCTAGCTTGGAGTCCGGGCAAATATTCTGTGAGCCATCGATTCCAAAACCGTTGAGTAAGAGCTTGAATAAGGTTAAAGTGGTTAAGAGAACTATCAGGTGTATGAATATAATCCGGTTCTGGAGGTGCAACCATAGGACGACCAACCAGAAAATGAGAGGGTGTCAAAGGCCGGTAATCATGAGGATCATTTGACATAGAATAAAGAGGTCTAGAATTAAGAATGCATTTAACTCTCGTAAACAAGGACATTAATTGGAAAACGGTAGGAGTATAAGTACCTAAAATTCTTTGTAAATGGTGTTTGGCAGAGCGTACAGCTCGTTCCCATAATCCGCCCTGATGCGGAGCTGACGGAGCTAAAAAATGAAAATTTATCTTATGTTTGTCACAAATATTTAAAACCGTAGTTTTATTGTCGACTAAAGATTGGTGCCAGAGTCTGTTCAGCTGTCCAGAAGCACCCACAAAATTAGTACCACAGTCCGAATAAAGATTGTTAGGGGCACTGCGGCGACTAATAAAACGTTGAAGAACATCTAGGAAAGCGTCGGTGGAAAGATCCTCGGCAAGCTCTATATGAACTGCCTTGGTTGAAAAGCATACAAAAATACACATGTAAGTTTTTACAATTGGAGCCTTCCGTAAATGATGTAATTTAGTGTGAAAGGGTCCAGCGAAATCCATACCAGAATTATAAAATGGGGGGGATGGAGTAATGCGTTCGATTGGCAAATTACCCATCATTGGTGGTTGATTTGTAGGATTGACTTTGAAACATCTTACACATTTACAAATTTGAGACCTTATGGTTTGTTTAGCCGAAATAATCCAATATTTGAAGGAAAGTTGGTACTGGACAAAGGAGGAACCAGCATGGCCATGAGCGACATGATAATGTTGAATAAGAAGATTAACAAATCGATTCCTTTTAGGTAATAATATGGGGAGAGGACTAGATGGAGAGTTAGACAAGCGTCCACCAACTCTAACGATACCAAATTTGTCGATAAATGGAGTTAAACGTTGATAATCTTAAAACTGAATTAGTTTCTAGAGCATTACGGACGTCCTTAAAGTGAAAAAGTTGAATATACCGACATATAAGTAAAATAGACAATGATTTTAAGGAACCAAAAGAATTGACAAAATCAGGTTTAGAATGATAGATAAATTTACACATGAGTGATACTATTTTTACCAATGCACTCCAGGAAGACACGTTAGGAAGAAAGTCGTCTGGAGCGATAGGAACAGACACTAAAGAAGTGAGTTCAAGAAGTGGATCAGAGTGCGAGGATGCTGGAATAGATAAAGGCCATTGATTCAGGTTGCACTAACCACAATGGACCATGCCACCACAAAGGATGGTCTTTAATTTCATTAGGATCAAGACCCCTAGATGCAGCATCAGCGGGGTTGTCAGGAGATGATATGTGATGCCAGTCAGATATGGAAGTTAAGGTTTGAATGGTGGATACTCTATTAGCAACAAAGGTTTTTAATCTGTGTGGAGGAATTTTTATCCAGCTTAAAACAACAGATGAGTCACACCACAGAAAAACAGATTCTATAGTCAGGTGAGACTTTAACAAGGAAATATAATGACTAACAAGGTTAGAAAGTAGATAGGCTCCTAATAATTCTAGGCGAGGAATATTGAGCACTTTTAGAGGAGCTACCTTTGTTTTAGCGACTAATAAAGAAGTGCTGATGTGCCCGTTTGAATCAACTGAGCGCAAATACAAAACGGCAGCATAACCAACCTTACTGGCATCCGAAAATCCATGCAATTGATATTTAAAAGAATTGACAGCAAAGGGTCTGTCAATGGAAACAAAAGTAAGATCTTTCAAGGAAGCAATAAACGATTGCCATGGGCGAACCAAATTATCTGGCAAAGGGGAGTCCCAATCAAGAGGTTCAAGCCACAGAGATTGCATAAAACATTTGACTTTCATCACTACGGGAGCCACCCAACCACAAGGATCATAAATTTGAGCAATTTTCGATAAGACAAGTCGTTTAGTAATAGAAGACTCAGGGTCGAGTTCAAGAAGAGAAGGGGGAATTCTAAAATAAAATTTATCTGAGGTTGTATCCCAGAGAAGTCCTAAGACACTGACTGTAGAATTAGAAGAGAGTAAGGAAACTGATTCCAGGTCAGTTTCGCATATGTCGGAAAGTAATACGGGATTGTTGCTTTTCCATTTTTTCAAGTTAAAACCTCCGGAATTAAGTAATGAGATAAGGTCATTTTTAAGTTGGCAAGCATCCTCAAGAGAGAATGAGCCACAAAATATATCATCTATAAAGGACGATTCTTGAAGAGCTTGAGCAGCTTGTGGAAAATTATTACCTTCATCCAGGGAAAGTTGACGTAGGGTTCTGAGAGCCAAATAAGGGCTTGGCGATAGACCATAAATGACTGTAGTTAAATAATATATTTGAATAGGATCTTGGGGAGATTCCCGCCATAAAATACATTGATACGGTTGATCTAAGACATTTAAAGAAATTTGTCTAAACATTTGTTCGATATCACATGAAAAAACAAAAGGATATTTTCTGAAAAGGGATATGACATCAGTACCTAACGTTTGAAGTTTAGGGCCACAATAAAGAATATCATTAAGCGACTTTCCATTAGTGCTTTTAGCACTGGCATTAAATACAACTCGAATTTTAGAGGTATCTCCATGAGATTTGAAAATACCATGATGGGGAATAAAATAATTAGAAGGTTCATCATGTCCTAATGGTCGCATATGACCTTGGTCGAGTAAGTCTTTCATAAAGGAAATATAAGAAGCCTGGAAATCAGGTTGACGGGAAAATTTATTTTCCATACAAATCAATTGTTTTAGAGCCAAATCATAAGAGTTGCCTAACTCCTTAGAAGGTCGAAATGGCAATCTCACGGTATATCGACCTGACACATCACGAAAGGTCGTGGAATTAAACAATTGTTCACAGGCCTGGTCTTCTTCAGAAACGAAAGGACCAGCTGAAGGAGGTTCTTCTACTTGCCAAAAGGCTTTGATGTTTTCATTTAAATCGTCAAGGACAGAAACAGAGAGGCTTACAACAGAGGCTGAAGAATCGTTATGGTACTTATGATGCAATAAATCAGAATTAATAGGATCACATACAATTGGAGAGATATGGTCAATACAAGAAAGATTACACGACAAGGATGGCATAGGAGGTACGCTCCCCATAACCACATAACCAAACTGGGTTGGTACAGCGTAAGGCATATTGGCACCAAGAGAAATAGGTTTACCTGAGAGGACAGCAACAGTTAGGTCAGCATTGAGTAAATAGTCAACACGTGAGTTAACATCAAAAGTAGGATCAGCCAAAACAAAGTGTTTTAAACTATCCTTCACCTTAGGTGAAACAGAAAAACAAGGAGTATTAAAATACGCCAAATACGAATTGAAATAAAAATACGCAAAACAAAACAATCAGTCAATGCAATCAATTTTTTATAGTTTTATCCTCTAAATTATTGAATTTAAGCCAATGAGAGTTCAGGGTTTTAAAATCCAAAACTCTCATTGGATCCCCACCCCAGTATTACTTTTTCATATAAAGAGAAAGTATTGTGATGATGCATAAATTCGATTTTGAGATTTTAATGGATTTACATGTTTTGCGGTCCTCTGAATCCAAAAAAGTGGTTTTTAAAACATTCTTATCTGTCGTCTGTCTGTGCAGACGCCTTGGGCCTAAACTACTGGGCCGATTTTAATAATAAAATTTGGCATACATTTTCAGAAAAATCTTTCCCTGAGGTAAAATTGAGAATTGAATTTCAGCTCCACATTTGGGGGCGCTACCTCCCAAGAATGAGTAAGAAAAAAACGTGAAAAAAAATTATCTCTCAAAAACAGTTTTGAAAATTTTGATTAATAAGTTTTAAAATGTAGTCTATTTAAAAACAAATCTAACAATATATGCCACTTTCCCGGTAAACATATAGTTTCTGAGAAAATAGCTTTAAACGTGGACGGAGAGAGGCCATGTCCAATTCCCTATCGAAGAAGAAGTTATTTTTATGATACATTTTGATATTCAATAATAATTAAATATACGGACAAAAACTAATAAACGGTAAAGACCGGGCTTACTAATTATGAACTCGTTTATGAGAAAGTTTGTCTGAGTTGTCTCGGACCGATTTTTTTTTTACTTTCCCATGCTGTCAGCACACTATCAAACATTTGGCACAAACTGAAATTTTATATTATGGTTATCCATTACTAATTTTTTTCTGATTTGACATTTGCAGAAGATTCTGTTGCAAATGTGAGATGGGCGTTTATATCCTACTTACCGTTCATTAAAGGAATGTTGACTGCCGAAGATAAACAGATCATAGATCAAATGAATCATATCGTAGACAAACTGACTTATGATGCCGACGCTGAGGTTAGACGCCAACTTGGCTTCATCGCACCTCAGTTAATCTCTGCCGACAAAGATAAGGTGAGGCTTAATCAACGTATTCATCTTATAATACTGCCGGCTTCCTCTAGTATTCCTAATTAATAACTAATAATTTATAAAATTAAAAAAGTTGGTCAGAACGAAGGCTTCATAACTGGCTAAATGAAATAGATTATTTCTTTTTTTTTTTTGTCATAGGCGAGCGCAAACATGTTGCGCATGTTTTAGGCTTGGTTTCATTGCAAAATATTGAATAGATTCAAAGTCATTAATCTATATATATAAAATCCAAATACCACTCACTGACACATCACGATTTCTCTGAAACCACTGGACCTACGACCATTAAATTTTGTAGGTGTGTTCCTCTTACCTCCTAGGTGCTCGCTAAGAAATATTTTAAAAATCCGCCATCTTGATTCAAGATGGCGGCCATTTATATATAAAATTCGACAAGACGATATCTCGGGAACCAATTGTACTAGAACCTTGAAATTTAGAAGTTGGCTTCCTTTTATGAAATTAGTAACTTTTGATAAATAGTTTACCAATCGGGCATTTAGATTCAAGATGGCAGCCAAACATATATAAAAGTCAACGAATGTGTGCCTGTTTTGCAAATCTACTGTTTTAGTCCGATCTCGATAAAAATTTGCACACTTGATCTTTAAAGCAAGGAGAAAATCACAGTGTACATGAATATTCAAAAATTTAATTTTGGTACACAGGGGTACGGGGTACAAAAGTCAAAGTAATGAATATCCTTCATGATGCATATCGTTGAAAAGCTCTTTAAGAGGACAGTAATTTTTTTTTTATGTACAGTTTTATCATATTATTACTTAGGAGGGGGGTAAAATTGAAAAATATAGCTAAATCTTATATAAAAAGAAGATTATCCGTATGAGGGTATGTCTTTTATCCTAATTTGATGAATATTTACACACTTTTTCTTCAAAACAAGGTGAAGAGCGACGTGAGATTACGAAATTAAAATTTTGGTACACAGGGTTACAAGTAATAAATATCTTTCATCTTCATGATGCATATCGTTGAAATGCTCTTTAAGAGTACAGTAATTGTTGTTATGTGTAGGGGGTACAAATGACAAAGTAATGGATAACACCCTTCACGATATAAATCGTTGAAAAGCTGTTTAAGAGAAAAGTAATTGTTCTTAAGTACAGTTTCGTCTTACTTTCATTTAGAAGGGGGAGAGGTAAAATGGAAATTTATATCTCTATATGTATATAAAAGTCAACATATGTGTGTACATATGTATGGTCTATTATACAATTCAACAGTTTAAGTCCGATCTCGATGAAAATTTGCACACTTGACCTTCAAAGCAAGGGGAAGGTAAACTGTTTACATGAATTTTCGAACTATAAATTTTGGTTCGAAGGGGTACGGGGTACAAGTAATGAATACCCTTTATCTTCATGATGCATATAGTTGAAATGCTCTACAGTAATTGTTGTTATGCACAGTTTGTTGTTATGCATATCACTGAAATGAGTACAGTAATTGTTGTTATGCACAGTTTTGTCATATTTTCATTTAGGAGGGGGGTAAATTTGGGATATTTGCAAATTATCTTATCAAAGAGGAGGGGGATATAAGTAGGAGGGATAGAATCTAGATATTCTCGCATAGTAAAATAATTAATTTGTATGCTTTCCTGGTAGTTTATAAACTTATCAAATAAATATAAAAACACTCCGTAGCGAAGCACACCCGTGCTAGTCATTTTATAAAAACAAGTAACCTATTAAAATTAGGTTAACTACAGTAAGATTATCTAAAGTTTTGACTTTCGACAGCGCGGAGAAATTGGGGTGGGGAGCCAATGAGAAGTCTGGATTTTGAATTGTAGAAGGTCTGGCCAACTTGGCCAACAAAAATGTCACTAGCGCCACCCCTCCCACAGGCCTAGTGGCATTATTGTTTTCTCATTTAGGTTGGCAAATCTGAATGTCAAAAGTCACAACTTTAGATTCATATACTGTAAGTATATGTAACAAAGCCCACTTTGTTTTTACTGTTTGGGTACTTCTAGACCACCTAGAGACTCCCAGTTTTTTGTGCTTGTTAAATAAATTGACCCAAACCGACTGGAAAAATCCGAAAATTTATTAAAAAAAAAACTGTTTTTACTCCCCCTGAAAAATTAAAGGTGGCAGACGCAACGTTTTAGTTTTTTTTGGAGGCTTAATGCGGCTAAACTGCAAATTGTAATGAAAAGCAGATTGCACCAGCGGAAACTGATTTTTAAAGATCTACAACTTTGGTCCTAAGATTTTTTGTTGTACCTCCATCAGTTCTGGAGTGTGGAGGTAAACAAAAAATCCAATTGGCTCTGTCTTAAATAGAGCTAAATTTGATTTTTTTTTTTAAATTTTTGACTTTGAGGTTTTATAGCATCTTAATTTCTGATTGGGGTGCTTAAGCCTTAGATAAATGTTATTTAAATTGAGTATTTATTTTTAATTTGCCCTAGAACTGGAGTTATTAAATATTTACTGGTATAACTGCTGTATTGAGAGAAGAGACTGGTAATTAAATGCATGAACCATCATGTTTGATGATAGTTCAATGACTTCCCAGTCTATTGTGGTTTGACTAGGTTTATTTTCTCATTTATTATACTTTTTTTTGCATTGTTATTTATTACTTAGTGTTTCGATTGGCAATGTTTTATATATAAAAATAGACTACAAACTAGGATTTGGAGATTTTATTCCTAGGAGGCATTGGAAACAAAACTATTTAGGCATTTCATTTAATTGCTTGGCCTACATGATAATAGGAAACATAGCCACTAATACCTAGCATGAGCCCCCCCACGCTCCGTGTGGGGCTTATGCTAGGTGGGGCTTATGCCACCGCTCCGTGGTGGCTAGGTAGGAAACATAGCCACTAATGCCTAGCATGAGCCTCACACGGAGCATGGGGTGAAGGCTAGTCTTATATAACAGCCAATTTCAATGCTCTCTTCCACTAATCTTTCCAAAATTTGGTTTCTGTTAAATGTATTTCATCTTGTTGTTATTTTTAATTTTTTTTTTGTTTTGTTGTATTTCATTTTTTTTTTTTGTTTGTTTTTCATTGTTAATTAATTTTTTTATTTATTTTTTTTCAGATGTACCCTGATGATAAGAAGAAGTACGAGATGGAAATGTTGCTATTTGCGGGTAAGAAAGTGGAGCAAGGGATGCCAGCAACTAGCGCTGTGAACCCATCTCCCGCAGCTAGAAGTGCGTCTAAATCTGTTCCGGAATCTCAGAGAACCCGCCAGTTTAACAACAATCCTCATGCTCGTTCACCCAGTAAGATTCCTACCTATTTTACTGCTTTTAATTATAAATCATTTTTTTTTATTTTATTTTATTAGAAAAGGAATGTACCTAATTTTAATATTAATGTGAATTAGTCTACTTAAGGAATAATATAGCCTTTCACATTATATAATCGAGCCATTTAGGCCTCTGCAATTACATCAATTTTTTACTACGTCTTTATTAGCTTTCTTTCTTGTTTGTCCAGTACAAATCTTGCAATCAATTTTTATCTAACATCCCGAGTAGCTAGACATTTGAAACTTTTAGAATAGCTCAGAACACAATGACAATGTAATATTTTAATACTTTTAGCCATCTTTCAGCAAATTTTGCTGTATGGAAAGTTAGTTTAGAAAAAATCTGCAAGTTATTTTATTTGTTTTGACATGCCCCATATTTACAATCTTCATTTTGACGGGTTTCAAATTTGTGATTTTTTATTAAGAGATAAACTTTTATTAAAAGAAATAAAAATAAATGTCCTTTTATAGGTTTAAGATCAGCTGCCTAGTTGGTTGTCATTTACATGAAGTAAATAAATTCGGAACTATTTTTTATTTTTTTATTTCACTAACATAGTATTATAACAATAACAATTATTATATTATTAACTCTGCATATGATTCAACAGAAAATTTAAAAATATAGTATATAGCTGAATGCCCGTGCTTCGCTACGGAGTTTTATTTTAATATGATAAGTTTATAAACTACCATCAAGAAACATTTAAATTATTTTACTATGCGAGAATATCTAGATTCTATCTCTCCCACTTATACTTCCTCCTTTTTGATACGATAATTTGCAAATTTACCCCCTTCCTAAATTTAAATATGACAAAACTATACATCTAATTTCAAGCTAAAATCTAAATTTCAAGGATCTACTGNCAATTGGTTCCGGAGATATCGTCTTGTCGAATTGTATATAAATGGCCGCAATCTTGATTCAAGATGGCGGATTTTTAAAATATTTCTTAGCGAGCACCTAGGAGGTAAGAGGAACACACCTACAAAATTTCATGGTCGTAGGTCCAGTGGTTTCAGAGATATCGTGATGTGTCAGTGAGTGAGTGGTATTTGGATTTTATATATATAGATAAAAAGTTTATTTATCTTGTAATTATTCAAACTGAGGTTTTAGTTGTCTAAAGGTAATTAAAAAGTAAAGAAAATAAACTTCCAGCAGATTATTAGTTGTGTCAATAGATAGCAGCATTTGTTACTATCTTATTAAGGCAAGGGGACACACTCTTCATTTAGCCCAGCTTTGTTTGCAACAAGGTTCCTCACGCTTTTCATTAACTACAATTATAAAATCACACTGCTAAGTATTCGATGCTAACTACTTATACATGAGGGAGAATAAGTGGTTTGTGCGACCCATCTAGTACTAGTGCTAAAGGTTGACCAAGAAGTCATGGAAATCTGAGGAGTGCGCTAGTGGCTAGCGTCATTGGTTTTGGTGTCATGAATAGTCAGGTTTTAATGAAATAGACCACTGTCAAAAAACACAGTGTTGTTATTTTGTTATTAATAATTTTATTTTTGATAACTTCAATATTATTTAAATATTTTTTTTGCAACTGGCACAACACTGTACCTGATAAGAAATTACTAATAATATACGATAAAAAGTACCGCTCGACCCGGCTCTGTTTTTGGTAGCCACTCTCCTTAATATTATTATTTTGAAAAATGCTGTGAGATATAAAAGTAAAGTTCTTTTGCTTCCTTCAAAATAACAATCATCGCTTACTATCTCTCGTCGTACTAAGAAAATGTATGCTTATACTCATGCCTTTGCACTTTGTAAATCTGACAGCTCAGTTTGGCCAACCTATATGAGGGGGAAAATAAAACCACTAGGTGGTTTTATTGTCATCTTAAGGTTATCCAGTTATATTTTTGTTTGTATAGATGGTCCAACCTACTACACATCAAAATCTCGAGCTCTTATTGGCTCCCCTCCTGTTTTTTCAATTAATTTTCCCATGCTGTCTGAATAACCAAGTATAATGGCATGAGTATAGAAGTGAACATTTACTTAAATATTCTTCAAAAGAGTACAAATATTCACCTCTATTTAACCTTTTGTAATAATGTATACGCTCTATTTTGTTATTAGTAAAACTAATTTGTACATTGCAGGTGTGGGTTTTTTTTTTTTTTTTTTTTTTTTTTTTTCATTGTAAAAACTTTTTTGTTTTACTCTTTCAGATCCGTCAGTTACCTCAAAGTCATCGTCTCAGCATCGGCAAGATTCTGAAGGTACGATTTTCAATCCAAATTATTTTATATTTAATTTAATTTTCAATATCATTTATATCAATGTATTAGTCCAGGAGATAGCATCTGAACAATTTAAGAACAACTGAACAACTCAAGAATTTCAAGAACCTAAACAATTTGTGTAAAAGTCGATCTTTTGGTGCCTTTTAAGAATATGTGGTCGGAAGTGTGTCTTTGGGACATAGCTTGGCAATAGACGTTTGAAAAATGTCTATTGAATAATATAATATCCCACAGCAATTGGAAAAGGCATGTAAAATTTCAACCTGATACAAGCAGAAGTGAAGTTATATATTTTATCTACGATTGATACGTAATATAAACATTGCATCTCTGTTTAGATTCGTAGAAAGTGATTCTTTACACACCTGTATTAATTGCGTATGCGTGTCTCATAGTTTTGAACAATTCCTCTTTTTTTCCACTCTAGTGACGAAAAGAAGAAGAATTCCTCTTTTTTCCCACTCTAGTGACGAAAAGAAGAAGAATTCTTCAACTTTACACACGATTAGCGAGTTTGTTTACATTTGACATAACTAATTTGATGTTTATTTAATAAAAGTAACTGTTTGCATAGAGTTTTTTGTGATAATCAATGAGTGATTTAAGTGATTATGAAGAATATGAGGAGAATAATACGCCTTCCGAAATAATTAATTCACACAAAATACAACTAAGGAATTAATGTCATCTTTATCAAAAGAGAAATACTGAAATACGAGCTTACATACAGGAAGTTTATTATTTTTTCTGCATTTATTATTAAAATCTAACAATCGTAGATAAAGTACGGTACGCAACTCGTGCGAAAACGGCATTTTGCATTGGTCGTGTGGTTTTACTACCCTCGCTATCGCTCGGGTGTAAACACCACACTCGCATGCCAAATGCTACTTTCCACACTCAACGCGTAATGTACTATTATAATATTTTAAATGGAGTAGACTGGGATGTACTGGGTTATGGACTCACTCTACTACAACCATCCTCTTTAGCTATCATGATTAACTATTTTCTCTATATTTAATACATATTTAGTGCAAGATGCTGAATTCAATGATAATAAAAAACTTTTCTAATTTTGTCTCTTTTCTAACTCCGCCTTGTATAAGTAGTTAGCATCATATACTAAGCAGTGTTGATTTTATAATTTATATTTAATGAAAAGTGCAAGGAACTTTGTTCCTAACAGGTGTCCCGTGACACCATTCGTACATTTTTAAATCCTTTATATTAACTTCACTTTTGTGCCTGGGTAGGTGGGTAGGTGATTGCCTCCTGGCGTCTTCATTTTTGGAAGGCTAGTTAACCCTCTTCCACTTATCCAATCGAGCTGAAACTTGGCACATAGACTCTCTACCAATACAAAAACATTTTAACAAATTAAATAATTAATTAAATTTAATTAATTAATTAATTAATTAATTTTTCAATTTAATTAATTCTTTTTTTATAAAATGAATGGATTAAATAAATTTTAAAAAATAAAATAAAAAAATAATTAATTAATTAATTAATTGGTTGGTATATAAAATCTTTGGAGGGCTAGTTAACCCACTTCCAGTCATCCAATCGAGCTCAAACTTTGCACATAGACTCTACCAATATAAAAACATTTTAACAAATTAATTAATTAATTAATTTCATTAATTAATTAAATTTAAAAAAATTATCTTTTTCAAAATGAATGGGATAATTAAATTTAAAAAAGTAATACAATAAATAAAAATTCAATTAATTATCCAATCTTGCTGAATCTTGGCATTTCGACTCTCTACCGGTACAAAATCATTGTAACAAATATAATAATTAATTAAATGTTACTAATTAATTAATTTTAAATTATTTATTTAAAATTGAAATGAATGAATACCAATATTTCCCTTCAGAACTAAAATGCAAAAATATAAAGGATTTATAATAAAAACTTGGTTTTTATGGGCTGGTTTTTTTAAATCCTTTATATTAACTTCACTTTTGTGCCTGGGTGCCTGGGTGGGTGCCTGGGTGCCTGGCGTCAACATTTTTGGAAGGCTAGTTAACCCTCTTCTACTTATCCGATCGAGCTGAAACTTGGCACATAGACTCTCTACCAATACAAAAACATTTTAACAAATTAATTAATTAATTAAATTTAATTAATTAATTAATTAATTAATTTTTCAATTTAATTAATTCTTTTTTTATAAAATGAATGGATTAAATAAATTTTAAAAAATAAAATAAAAAAATAATTAATTAATTAATTAATTGGTTGGTATATAAAATCTTTGGAGGGCTAGTTAACCCACTTCCAGTCATCCAATCGAGCTCAAACTTTGCACATAGACTCTACCAATATAAAAACATTTTAACAAATTAATTAATTAATTAATTTCATTAATTAATTAAATTTAAAAAAATTATCTTTCTCAAAATGAATGGGATAATTAAATTTAAAAAAGTAATACAATAAATAAAAATTCAATTAATTATCCAATCTTGCTGAATCTTGGCATTTCGACTCTCTACCGGTACAAAATCATTGTAACAAATATAATAATTAATTAAATGTTACTAATTAATTAATTTTAAATTATTTATTTAAAATTGAAATGAATGAATACCAATATTTCCCTTCAGAACTAAAATGCAAAAATATAAAGGATTTATAATAAAAACTTGGTTTTTATGGGCTGGTATTATTAACTCCTGGTTTTACCAAGTTGTGTCCCTAGTCGAAAATAACAGTTATTTGTCAATTTTCCCTTAAAATTTTCCTATTCTTGCTTAAACTTCTTTCCAATTGTCCGTCAAAGCTCCAGTCCTGGGACTGGACTGTTAACTGAGGTTTTACTTTAATTAAAATTAATGTTATTCGGACATACTGAATTCTAAAATAGTATTTCCGATGAACGAATATTTAAATAATTTCATAATGTATTTTTATTTTTTTTTATTTTTCAGTTGTGTCTCTGAGCAGTGTCAGTCGAACCAGCGGAAGGTAATTAAATTTAAATTAAATTATATTTATTAGTGTTACAAATATATATTTCATTTGAAGCAATATTATTTTTGCTCTCTCGCTAGAGAAGTGGAAATTTGGGAATTGAATCATTTTTGTTTCTTTTATCTCCAATTAATTTTCCTTTTTCTGTACTAGAGTGTGGAAGGGATTTT
>KZ651391.1:318529-337967 GCA_001010745.2 Gerris buenoi
TTTTTTTTTTTTTTTTTTTTTTTTTTTTTTTTTTTTTTTTTTTTTTTTTTTTTTTTGATAAAGTTTTAGTAATTGGTTTGGTAGAAGATGTATAATCATTGCTTCAATTTATTTATTTATTCATTTTGGATCATTATTAGTTAAGATTGTAAGGACTTATTTTACTTTATTTTGAAACTTATATTTTTCTGTAGTACTGAGGTTATTATTGTTATTTTTGTTATTATTGTTAAAAAAAAAAAAAAAAAGAGCACGCTATTTTAGTCTAATGTTAGATAACATTATAATGTTAACCCCCTTTGTATAAAGAATTATCTTTAAATACAAATATTTTTTCATTCATTCATTAAATAAATTATAATGAATTACCCTGTTATTTATTATTTATTAAAAGTTATTAAAAAATGTTACCTTTTTAGCGGTATACTTGTTTATTTTAACGTTGGATGAAAGGCAGCATCAACTCTGAGTCGGTTTTGTATTTATCAGTTTCCAGATAACATAACTGAATAAGTTTCAAAGGTCGAAGCCATGTGGTGTGGTGGGAGGGATTTATATGAATTATTCTGAATAAGATTTAACTCCCCACTCTGTTGTCTTTCGATGGATATAGTCCCGCGTTTCAAATCAGTCTGGTTTTCCTAAATTATTTCAAATATTCGTTTATTTAAGATTTCTTGGAGGTTTACATGATGCATACTACATCTTTCCTTCCTCGTATAACACAGATTTAAAATTAATTTAAAATCTAGTTCGTTCTTTTTTTTGCGACATGAAAGTCGGTATTTTTAGGCTCAAATAATTCAAATACTTTTTCTAATTACACAAAAGATGGGGAACTCATGGAGCATCTATAGCTGCGTCCACACCGGACGCTTTTTGATGGAACCATTTTACAAAGTTGAATGCAAGTGAAAAGTGCAATATAGTTTTAGTTCTTGATGATTTAGTGTATAGAAAATAATGAAGAATAACTGGGAATAAGGTCAACGTTTGCAAACAGAGGTTTGTCTGGAATGAGCGTCTGGTGTGGACGTCGTGCTTGCGGTTGTTTGCAAACGTTTGCGTTTTCTGTGAGCGAGGCTAGAATCGTAGGTTAATATCTAAATATGTATTTTTTCTTAATCTTCAAGATCTTAAAAACTATTAAGCCCTGCTGACCAAAACCACTTTTTAGCTGAGCTCTTATACTACATTTTGCATTTGGTTGGACACATACTCCTCCTGAACGGCCGAACCGATCCGCACAAAATTCGGCACGGTCATAGTGACCAACCACAGGAAGGTATAAATCTGAAATGGTCCAAATTGGTACACAAGGGTAGGTACGGGGTACAAAAGTTAAAAATAGTATGCCCTTCATGATGCAAGTCGTTGGAAAGCTCTTTGAGTGAAGTTATTGTTGTTATGTTCACTTTTGCCATATTTTCATTTAAGAGGGGGGATTAAGATGAAGATTAAAATGCACGCTCAGCTCAATATTGCAAGCAGACAAATGCATTAGACATCTAGTTTTAGTCCTCCACCATATTGGTGACCATTTTGGAAAAAAGAAATATGTGAAATTTACAAATACTAAACATTTACGGTGACAAATGCTGAGATTTCGTTCAAATTGGTCCTTTTTTAAGCCAGTTATCGTTAGAAAAACTAATAAACATAATATAAAGGAATAACGCAATCTGTCTCTAAACGTAAATAGAAAAAATACGTGTGGTGTCGTGGGACACCCGGTAGTGGTGTCGTGGGACACCCGGTAGGAACTAAGTTCCTTACGCTTTTCATTAAATATAAATTATAAAATCACAGCAATAACTACTTATACATGGTGGAGTTAAAAAATAACAAAATTAAAAGTAACTAATTACATTAAGTAACAAAATTAAAGTAACTAACTCTCCAGCGGAGTTAAGGCAAAATTAAATAAAAATCTTTTTATTGTCGTTGAAGCGAGCGTCTTTCAATAAATAATCTCTCATCATAATCACACGTCTTTTAAAAAAAAGTTAATCATAAATTTATAGTCAAAGCAGATGGTTGTAGAACGAAAAAGAATAGACCTCTTAGACCCGGCGTCGGCATTCCTCCAATTAAATATTAAAATAAAAAATATAAATCATTAATACACAAAACATTCTGCTTGTATCAGGTTTAAATTTTACATGCTTATTTCAAGTGTACTATTATAGGTGATGAATACAAAGTTTCATTTAAATCGTTACGTTAGAACGTAAGATATCGGTAAAAACGTTGTTTTCTTTATTTTTATTCGTTTTGGTCCGCTTTAATAAATTTAGCGATCTTTATCACTTCATAGCAGCGTCGGTGTTCGTTTTACTAAAAAAATGTATTTATAAAATTTGTTTTTCTTATTAAATAGATGAAGTAAGAATTTTTTCCCGTTAAAAAATACCAATTTTAAATTTTACGCTTACGTTTACGCGAGCGTTGCGCGCGAACGCTTGGGCGGATAACGTTGTCCAACGAACTTGTCCTGGGCATTGGTAAAATGAACATGTGTACCAAATTTCAACTAAATTGGTCAATTTTTACACAAGTTATCGCCATTATCGGTAGATTTCGTGACGGATTTTGCGTGACGGTGATTTTGGTCGTTTTTTTCGGATTCACTCCCGGGCCCAGAACGTGCCATAAGGAACTCCGTTCCAAAAACTTTAATGTCATAGCAGTTTTCAGCCTTACAAGGCCATTATCATTATCAGTGCCTATTACGGAAACAAATAAAAGAGTTATATTAATAAATAGATTTAGTGTGAGGCGAGTCTACTCCTACTCTATATCGGAGATCGACATAAAATGGCCTCTCACACCAGTGCAAGTGCATCTGTGATGATCTGTGGTTGGTTTTTTTTACTCTATTACTCTTAAAGCGTACTTACACTAATTTTCGAGTTAATAATTTACTCAAAATATGAGTTGCAAGGATAATTTAAAGGTAAAAACTATTTATTTTGAAAGTAGATATTATTTATTTAATAAATACATGTTGTATGTATAGATGTTAAAGATATTTTATGTAAAAGTTGTGAACAGTCTTGATGAACCTCGTAGATAAAAGGATTAGGTTCTTCGGACAGGTTGGTTAGCTGGGGGTACAGTTCTGTCATTAAAACGAATGGAGACGTCGACGACTCCCATGTTGGGTGTTAGGAACTGGGCGAGATTTTCAACTCCGTCCCTTGGCTGTCTGTCGAAGGGGAAGCCCATGCTTCGCTTGTCAGGGTACTTTGTGTCTCGAAGTCCGCAGAACATTGAGGCGTCCGAACATGGTTTGGTTAAATCGCTTCCCTCCACCTATTAACAAAATGTTCAATCATTACATTTAAAAAATATATACGATATGATTTTTTTTGCATGAATTAAAGGGCACTTCTATAGATTTTTACTCCCTTAAATAAAACAGAAGGGAGTAACAATCTAAAGAAGGTGTACAGAAACTTCTTCTTTAGACTGTACTACCCTTACAAAAACAAAAGTGTGATACTCCTTTGTCCCAAAGTACATTGGACTAAACATCACTTAGTCATCATCATCTAATCATTCAGTTATTCATCTAGTCATTCAGTTTTCTAAAACCATAGAGGGGAGTAACAATCTAAAGTATCAATCCAAGTATCAATTAAGCAAAAGATAAAGCTTTGAAATTATTCCGCTCTTCTTTTGACAAACCATCCAAATTTCATAAAAATAAAATGAGTGCTTTTGAAGATATAGGTGTAAATAAATGTATGTTTGACGGCATGTAGAAGAGAAATGATGGGCTCAGAAGATTGAAACTTATACGAGAACAAAAATTGGCTAATTATGACTTACCATCTAAATTTTATTAAAATTGGAAGAGCAGTTTTAAGATATGTTGATTTGCAAAAATTGAGTGTCTGATCAACAGACAGACGCGGAACTAAAATTGTTTCCTGAGTTTTAAACGGATCCCTGTCTTAGAACTTTTTAAATCGGAGACTTAAAAATCATAGAGCTACTGTTACCTTAAAGTCGGTGAAGTCGGAAGTTAAATGAAAATTAATTTTGCGGTATCTTTGAGTATAAACTATTTAATATTCCTAAATGCTCTTTTTGTAAAATTAGTGTGTTTGTCCTCGTGTTTTTCTCCACTCTAAAAGGATCCTAAAAGTGCAAGTGTCACTTGCTCATTTTGAGAGTCTCCTTATAACCTACACATATTATCTGAAGAAGGCTGCTTTAGAACAGCGGAAACCGGTCGATTGATTTAAATACAATTACTTTGTGTGAAGACGTTGTTATGGTTATTGAAATACACCTATTCTATGACAGTATGTTTATAATATTAGTATACGGTATTGAAAAGAAAAGTTGACACTATCAATGATATCATCAAATGCTAAACTGAATTATATGTATATGTATGTATCGATATATAAACTTATCGACTGGATGTTTCGTACCATATCATCCTTGTAATTGGTGATCATTACGAACAGCTGACAGAGGTATCCAGCTGGGTTTCCTTTAGGTACGAGCATGTGGTGAGGCCAGCCACAGCCGCAGAAGTTAAACTGGTCCGACTCTTCCGTGCCGTCCGCAGGGCGGTTTGCATCCAGATTCCTGAAAGTCCGCTCGAACGGGATGGTCAAGTTAGATTGGGTTGAGCTTCTAGAGATAACTTGACGTCCTCTGGTTACTAAAACAAAGTAGGTCCATAGAAATCCATTAACTAGTGCCTTAAAAACAATAATTAGATTAACAATAAGGATATGATGACTTGGGGACGTAAACATAATGATAACATTTAACATTTACCAACTAATAAGCAAAAGGTACTTTAGAAAAGGAACAAACAAACAATAAACAAGACTGTGTTTATTACGTACACTGAGTTTGATTTACAAATTAAAATTAATTGCAATCTACATTTTTTTGTACAAATTTACTTGATCACGAGGTTTCGAAGGGTTCATTCTTCATAAATGTAATATTAAAGTTGAGAAATAAGAGCGTTGATTGAAGCCATCATACCACGACTCCGATATCGTATGACTCGCCCACAATATTTTTTTTTATAATGTAAATCTAGTTCTTCCAAAATCGGCGTAGTGACTTTATAAAAGCCAAAAGCTGCTTTGATTAATAGTCTGTCCCAAACGAGAGATGATGAGACTTGTACTTAAAAAACCAATCAACTTCGGACTTTGTAAATTGTTAAGCTCTAGGTCTTTCAGTGGTGACCGCGTCATGTTCGAAGATTATTCCGACGTTTCACCTCCTATGCTGGAGGCATCTTCAGGGTTGTACATTGTACATGCTGTTCTGAGCGAGGGAAAACGTGGACTGGATACAACGCATCACTCAAAACAACATGCACCACCTTGAAGACGCTGGAGGCATCTTCAAGGTGGTGCATGTTGTTTTGAGTGATGAGCTAGCTAGTTCACGTTGTTCCTCACTTAGAACATCATGTACAACCCTGAAGATGCCTCTAGCATAGTAAGGGAAAAGTCTGAAAGCATATCAAACATGACGTGGTCACCACCTGATCACCTTAAAGTTAATGACGATGTAAACCACGGAAGTCTACGCATTAAGATTATGGAAATTTATTGAAAGAGTACGAATTATTAAAAGACTTTAAACACACTCAGTTCTAAGATTTGAATGCAATCCTTTGTAGTAATGGGGGTGAGGTTTACTTTATGAGAAGAAATTATGTTCATTGAAACACCTGTGCCCCAGCTCTAGTTATTTCCACGAAAATTATAAAAAATTATTCCAATGATCTCGACATTGATCTCAATAAACGAAATATTGGTAACAATAAACAGGACAATTTCTAATGCAATGGTATAGTGTGTACGACCATGACCTCACAAGTGGTTGATCTCATTAACCGTGATTACATTAAGCGGCGTTCAGTGTATATTGATATAAAAATACTTACATTTGGTAGTAAACCTGTCCATTTCAATGAAAAGATGCTTCTGGTCTCTCAAGAGCATTGGTAAGCCCCTTTCGTCAAATTTAGGAGCTAAGAATATCCTCACGGTACCAGTTCCCTCGGTCTGATTCTCCACCTGATCAATAATAACATATTAGAGACTAAAATTTGAAGCAGTACAGGGTTATTACAAATGATGTTCCTGATTACGATTGGAAATATTACTGGATTAATATGTTTTAAGACCAATTCAGTTGGTATCACTGGAAAGAAAAACTCAATAACGTTTTGTTTACATTGGTTTGGGTACGTATCAGCTGTTTGTTAAGTCAATTGTTGTCAGTGTTGTGAAATGGCTGAATTTTAAGGGAGGAAAGCATTTTGTGAGTTGGATTATCATTTTAAATAATCATTTATTCGTGTGCAACGTCACTTTAGAACCAGTTTTAATCCCCCTGTGACTTTTTCTTGTGGGGATACATCAAAGATAAAGGGTATACACCACTATTGACTATTACCAGAAAGTATACCTGAGATTCAGCAACGCAATGCAATCGAAACAATCGATTAATACACTCTTAACAAAGTACAACTAGAGCTTGATTACAGGCTTGACATCTTTGGTGTCACAAAAGCTTCCCATATCAAACATTTATAATTCTGAGTACCTGTAATGAAACGTTTTTGAGTTTTTCTTGAAACGTAACCATTTTATTTCTTTGTATGATAAATAAAACTACATTTATGTACACTTGAAGCAAGGATGATAAATAAAAGGGATGGAAAGTTAGGTAGGGTTTAAAGGGAAAAGAGTGTCCCTATGGAGACAGAGAAATTGGAGAAAAAATCGTACTGCGCATGCTCACAACTTTAGACTGGGACAAATTACCTTCTTTATCTTGTTATAAAACTCAGTCAACATCCTTGACTTGAAATCATAAGCATCATTTGTTATAACTTCTTCGTCTATTTGTACATTTGTACTAAAAACCATGGATGAAAAAGCAGATTAAGTGGAACAGGAATTCGGGGTGTGTCATATGAAATGGTCAGTTATAATTAAATTTCAATTGAATTAAGTTTTCTCTTGATTTATATTTTTTGTCATTAATATGAGCAACCCAAATTTTAGAAAATATCAAGGTTTTTCATAATAGATTTTTTTTTTTTATTTTATTTTTTATTTTTTTNTTAGCAAAATATTATAAAACATATTTAAATTGTTTTAATTATTTTTTTTTTTTTAAATTTTCATCGACCGACTTTATATAATTTCCAATCATCCCTTCCTCCTTCCTCATCAAAAAATGAATGAACCCCTAAACATAAAAAATATACAAATTTGGAAATAACTTAACTTTGGAGGCATATAATTCCACTTGAAGGCGTTAGGATCGAAACAAGTTCATAGGATACTTTTTATTCGGTTTGGTCTTCAAGTAAAATAATAATCGTAATAGCAGGGTACACTATCAAAAACACCTTTTTTGGCACTAGAGAGCGCTGGAAAGGTCGGATAAAAAAAAAAAAAAAAAAAAAAAAAAAAAAAATGCTTTCTGCATTAATTCAAGCCATACATGATGGGCCAATTTTTTTTTTTTTTTAAAGTCAAAAATATTGCAACAAGTCAATACAAAAAGTCCTGTAGTGAAATCAGATATTGTAGATATTTCATATGAAAAAATGATGTTCCTGAAAATTTTTTGTATTATACCTGGATCCTATACATAAATGGAGAGTGCTGAAGATGAGTGATTCTGGCGTAGACGCTTCCCCTTGGTGAGAAGTCCAAACCTCGGCTGAAGTCTAGATCACTCTGCTGCCAGAATGTGAACAAAGTGTTCCTTCCGGTGTAGCCAAGCGGTTTGTCGTCAGTCACTACTTCTAGGCCGGTCACTTTTACACCAGGGTAATCCAACTTTAAAGCATTTTCGTAAATTAATAATAAGTATAAAAGGAGAAGCATTATGGCATATCAATATCGTTCAATGGGCAATTAGGAAGTACCTGTTGAGTAGTATATCTGGGCAAGGTGTTCTTGTGTTCGCTGAAGATATCGTTGATGAATGAATGCCACCTGTAGAAGATTGGATCTCTCATGGCAGTTGCGCTGTCTCCCATCACGGCAAAGGTTTCCTGCAAATTAAATTATTAGATAATAGCTTAAATAAGAAAAAGTGATTTTTAGAACAGTGACCATTTGAGACATGGCATATGTGAACTAGTAACCCTTAAACCTAATTCCTATCCTTCACTCTAGTTTTATCCGCTACCTTGGGTTACGCTACCTGGTCGTGCGTTTTACCTGGGCACATTACATAAAACTTAAACGACAAGACTGCAACAGACGCTACAAACTTTTACACAGACTTCTACATCATACATGTAAACACAGCATATATACAAATTACTCATTTATAAAACCACAATTAAGCCCATATTATGTTCATCCGGTATTCAAATTTGAGGGGGTTGCACCAAGCGTTCCAACTCCTGTCGTATACAGCCCCTGCAGTCCAAAATCCTGAGAAGAATAGTCCACGCTCTTTACTATGTTTCTAACTTCATCCTATACAAGATCTTAAAGTCCCCTTCATCCATGATCTAGCCACATCCCAATACAAATCCTTCCATGACTCCATATCCCAACATCCCAATCCTTTAACTTACAATCTGACATTACCATTCATTCCCGGAAATCCTCCTCGACGTTTAAAGAGACAGAGATGTCTAACTTTTAAATATACGTAATAATTTCAGCCAGTATCTGTGAGTACTGTTAATGGACATGGACAGTTCCTCACTTCACGTCAACCAAGTCATTTTAAAAGTCATACATCAATATTGCTTATAACATAAAATAGTTATTTGTGCAACTAGTGCGGAAAGTGGCACTTTGCTGCACTTGAGCAGGCGAAGGCGGAAAGGTTTTTCGAATGCAGCAAAGACACTTTAAGCTCGAGTTGCACATTAAATTTTTCTTACAGTTAGTTTTTAATCTGTAAATAAATTGAAAATAATATAGAGTATTTATCAACATGTATAAAACGTTTTACAATATCAAGTAAACCAGCTGTTCTGTATATAGACAGTGTTGCCTTTTTTTACCTGATTATTTTTTGCAAACTTATTATTTTTCATCATAACACTTACTCATCACATTCGATTCTTCATTTTAAGATTGTCTATCTTTACTTTTTATATTTCAACATTTTTATATTTGATATATATTGTTTAAATCATGTAGCTAGTTACTAAATAAGTGCAGGAATCTGCTGTTTTGCGTACTATTTAGAGTGCGATAACAACCACTTTATCGGTCAACTGTAGGAAAAAGTATTTAGTTGCAATTTTCTAATAATAAAAAAGGAACAGTGGCCAAATTTGAACACATAAAATTGAAATTAGTTACCAAATGCCTGTGATCAGGATCGTGTGAAAGAGCTATGGCTACATGTCCAAGATTATGAAGATCTCCGTATAAGTTCTGGTTGACGGAAAGAATACTTGCTTCCAGGATGTTTCCTAACAGATCGATTCCTCTCGACTCTGTTAGAGGAATGCTTCTTCCTTGATTCTACAAAAAAAGAGAACATAAATACCTTAAGACTTTCAGAATTAATCTTGGTTTTAAATTTATATATAGAATCTACCTAATGGATGATAGACATGGCTTGAGGTAGTTGGCTTGGGTTAAGTTATAGTATAAGCTTGATTATAGTTAAAAATGGTAGCTTTACTTACCAATAGTGACAGTCATAGAATTACCATGCAATTTTAGCATTTTAATTTTAGAAAATTATCCCCAAACAATTGCCAATAACCGCCAAGATTAGAATTATTATTTTTTTAAGCAAGAACAGGGTTGAATGGTAGTCTTTTAGTAAGCTTGAAGATGACCCAAAGAGGGGTCGAAGTATTGCAAAAGTAAGATTTTAATTTTTTCTTTTAGACTCTACTATCAATAAGAAGTACATACAAGGAAACAGACCTTACTACTTACTAAATCTGATATTTAATCAGCACTCATTTAGTTTGGTACCCCCCTATTTCATTACAAATTTGAGAAGACCTGGGTGGTTATATGATTGGGAAATAGTACTGACTTGTCTATTTGTACAGTTAGTACTATGCCCAATTAATTTAAACAACCAGGTAATTTTATATTTCCAATTAAATAGATCCATAATTAATAATATAATATTGAGTGGATTTCACATACTTGTACAAAACATTGGTTCTAATCATCTTTTCTTTCGCTTGCGTACAGCCATCTTGGGTAAACTTACTCTCTTTCACAGCAAGTCTGCGATTTAGGAAGATATGAGTGAGTGACACTAGGCGTATAGGGGCGCCTCTTTTAGTTTGCTACCCCCCTATCTTTTTTCATCTCTTTCTTTCCCCTTTCTCAACCCCACACAAAAGCTCCACTGCTTTTTAATATTCCCCTATTAAGATTGTTTATTAGTTTATTTATATAAAATACCATTTCAACATTGATTTAAATATGTATCAATAAACGGGGGATACCAAACTAAAGTGTTGTTACATGGCGCCTCTTTTTGTTAGCCCCCTCTATTGGGGGGTACCAAACTAAAAGTGTATCTAACTAAGTGTGTGTGTGTGAGTGTGTGTATTTTAATTAATTTAAAGTTATAATTAAATAAAATTTGGTTTAGGTGATAACTCACATCGACAACAGCTCCTGTATGTATAGCAGCAAAGATCCTGTCCCTCCATCTTTCAAGATCTTGAATATCAAATTCTAACTGATCGTTTTCACGTCTAATATCCTGGAACGAAAAAAAATGTCAATGAGTATAGCAACATGACAGCTGAGCTATAGTAACATGACAGCTGAGCTATAGTAACATGAAAGCTGAGCTAGAGTAACATGACAGCTGAGCTATAGTAATATGAAGCTGAGCTATAGTAACATGACAGCTGAGCTTTAGTAACATGACAGCTGAGATTTAGTAACATGACAGCTGATCTATAGAAACATTACAACTGAGATTTAGTAATATGACAGCTGATCTATAATAACATGACAGCTGCAGCTGAGCTATAGTGACATCTTAAATTAGAAAACAAAAATATAATCACAGCTAATGTAGTTCCGCTCATCCTAGCTGGCCAATTTCTTGACGACACAAGACTGTCCATTTTGGGGAAGTAGCCTTCTCGAATTGGTGCCCTCCAATCAGTGAATCTTGCTACGCGACCAATATTGTTGCAAAGACGCTCGAAATTATACCTAAAAAAAGACCTTTATAGTTACTAAAACCAAATATGTGTGAGACTTTCATGCATTAGAAGTGAAACTAAAGTTCTAGAAATATATATATATTTTGTTAATTATTAATGTTGGAAAGATAGAAAACGTCTTTAGTGTATGTAACCAATGTTATGTTTTTTAAAAGAAATATATTATTTTTTAGGCTTGAAAATGACCGGTAAATGGTTGAAACGTTGCCGAAACCTAATTAAAGTGTTAACAAATTTATTCTACCCGATAAGGATCCACCAACACATACGTTGAATATTTAATTTTTTTCAGGTTTAAAAAATGATGAAGTTGAATTTAACTGAAAAATAAAATATTTTAAAACATTTTAGCGAATAATGAAAACAACAATATTGTATATAATATTACGCTTATATATCTACCAATTCTGTGTATCATGAAAAATCATCTACCTCCGTGGTGCAATGAAAAGTTAGCGCTCATGCCTGATAAATCAAAGGTTGGTGGATCGAGACTTGTCAAAGATTTTTTATAGTAAATCTTTCACTTAAACGAGTCTCGAATTACAAACTTCGTTACATGCCAATTTACTCTATCGCGCCTAAAAAAAAAATATGTATGAGGCTCTCACGCATTAGAAGTGAAACTTAAGTTCTACAATGCATTGCTCACTTTCATTTTTTTGATTAGAAATGGTTATGGGAAATTTAATTGAAAAAATAAAAAAAAAAAATATTACTACGCTAAGGCAACCACATTTATTCCAATAAAAATAAATGTTTGTTTTGATTTACTGGTCTTTAAATAGATATACCACAATTAATCTGTACGAATGTCACACTTGGACGAGTCTCGAATCGCAAACTTCGTTACACGATGTCACTATATGAAAAAATTCACTCTACCGCCGCCAAAGAAGTTTCACTTCAAAAAGTTTCACTCCAATTACATTGTCTAGCCTCATGAAAGCAGATTAAACAAATCTTATTAAAGCAAAATTAAAATAGAAAATCAGCTGATATTAAATCGTTTGAAAAATAGAATCTCAAAGTTTTATAATCGCACGTCGCACCCTTAAATTTAAGCCTTTAAAATTGTAAAAAACATTGTTTAACAGTTAAAATATATAGTTCACATTTTAGCCGAAACCTAATTTGGTGCTTAAAAAATTTAAATAAAAAATTGAGGGATAAAGATATAATTTGAAAACAACCTTGCGATGATCTGTTGATGCATGAAGTAGAATAATTCTCCTCTTCTGTCCTTGTTGACGATCTGAATGGAATCGGAGAAAGGGTAGACGAGATGCCAGTGCCAGTGATGAAGATTAATTCCTATTAAATAAATATCATTTCTATTAAATAAATACAGGGTTATTACAAATGATTGTCCTGATTTCGATTGAAAGTATTACTGGATTAGTATGTTTTAAGACCACTTAAGTTGGTAAAACTGGAGAGAAAACCAAACGTTTTATTTACATTGGTTTGGGTATGTATCAGCTGTTTGTTGTTAGTTGTTGTCAGTGTTGTTTAATGGCTGAGTTTGAAGACAGGAAAGCATATTGTGTGTTGGATTATCTCATTAACCAATCAGTTATTAGTGTGCAACGTCACTTAACCAGATTTAATCCCCCAGTGATTTGACAATGATAACAACAATAAATCAACAACAAAATACAAAACACGCATTTATAAAAAACAGAACATCTGAATGAATTAATGCATAAAACAATTGAACTATTTATTTATTTATTTACTAAGAGTATATCTTGGCAACATTTTAATAAATTATGGAAAGAAGTAATTAGGATAATCAAGAAAAGCTTCTGGTCTAATCTAGAATTACTTTAATATTATGAATTTTCACTTGAAGCTGGCAGGGTTTCCAGTTATTCTGCAGATTTATTTTCTTTTTAATTGAAGACCTACTATTCTTTTAACTTATTAAAAAGGATTAATAAAGGTAAACAAATTATTGTATAAATAAAAAGGTTATCAATTAAAGTTCAATTATTAAACTATAATATTCAATACGGCTAATTAGTATTGTACGTGCCAGGGATATTTCCTAAAGGGTGATTAGAGGTAGTTAAAGGTGGTTAGAGGTGGTTACAGATAGTCACAAGTGGTTAGAGATGGCTCTAGATCTCGGCCTAGCACTTATACTTATCTATATGATATTATAGGGAATAAAGATAACATATAAACTGTTATTGCCAACATTAGCAGTGAATTGTTTGCTGTCTAGGCGGTAAGATGTTTCTGATTTTACTGTCTTGACAGTAAAATTAAATTTCCCTGAACTAAATCGGTTCAATAATGACTGATTTTTGCTGCCACAAGTTGATAAAGATTATAGATAGTTACCCATATCTTCTCTGAAGTATGCTACTCTGTGCTCGATTTCCAAATCTGATCCCGTGTAATCTTTCGGGATTGAAATAGGAATCTAAAACACACGATAACAAGCTTTAAATTATTTTTTAAAGAGAAATATTCTTAAATAGACTAAGATCAACCAAAAACAGTTTCTAGTCAATGGATCTACGATCTACGTTATTTTAAAATAAAATATTATGTACCCTGGCGTTCTCATCCTTGACAATGTTTGTCTCTTCTTGGGCCCTGGCGAACAGTTGTCCGTCTACGAACTTCTCCGGAAAGATTTCATTGACAGGTGGAATGTTCAAGTCCTTGGTGTCAGGCCTGTGCAAGATGGCTACCGAATAAGCGTACACGAACAGATAAGGGTTCACACGATCTCTGATGTAAACTGCAGCGCTCAGGAAGTCATCCACGTTACGCATTCCTAAAAATATTTTAAAATGAATTGTGAAAAATTGGTTGGTCTGTGATAATGTGTAATGAGGTGTTTGGAGGTGGTTAGAGGTGGTGGGAGATGGTTAGAGGTGGTTGAAGATGGTTAGAGGTGGTTTGAGGTGGTTGGAGATGGTTAGAGGTGGTTTGAGGTGGTTAGAGGTGGTTGGAGATGGTTAGAGGTGGTTTGAAGTGGTTAGAGGTGGTTGGAGATGGTTAGAGGTGGTTGGAGGTGTTTAAAGGGGGTTAAAGGGGGTTGGAGGTGGTTAAAGGGGGTTGGAGGTGGTTAGATGTGGTTGGAGGTGGTTAGAGATGGTTGGGGGTAGTTAGAGAAACCACCGCCTACCACCTCTAACTTTTAGGGAGGCCTCATAAATACCAAATAAGTAATGTTTAATGGTAAACCCAATGGAATACAATTTTTGATAATTTACCCAGGAATATTTCGATGAGCCTGGAAGCCAATTTCCTGTGGAAAGGAATGAAAATAGAGAAATTCTCTCTCCTGCCAAGTCTAGTTAGATAACTGATGTCGGGCAGTTTGATGTTCTTAACAGATATTTGTTTGTCTTCCGAGCCGAACCTTTGTTGCAAGTTGTTCCTCAATGGTTTATAGCGGTCGGCCTAAAACAATATACATTTATATACAATAAATAGGCTGCAGGCAGTCCTAGAATTACTTCAATAATATTAATGTTAACTTGAAGGTGCAGGGTTGCCAGTTGCTCCACAAATTTGTTTTTCTTTAATTAAAGACCTATAGTCCAGGAGATAGCGTGCAAAAAGTGTCTGACTAACATCAAGCTAGAATTTTGTATTCAAACAAGTCAATCTTTTAGCGCCTATTAAGAACATGTGGTTGTCTAAGTTCGTTTGCGGGACATAGCTTGGCAATAGGCACTTAATAAAAACAAACCGGTGGAGAGTGTCCATGTCTCACCAATTATGGTGGACAGTATGATTTTCATGATCCTGAGTACAGAATTAGTTAGTAGATCAAAAATAAATTATTTTCACACTTGATAGGTTAGTTATTCAAATTACTAAAAGTTACTAAAAATCAACGTAGTCACCTGTCAGGGGACAAACTAACATCAACTTGATTTTCGGTTTTCTAACTAATTCTGTACTCAGGATCATGAAAATCATACTGTCCACCATAATTGGTGAGGCATGGCCGCTCTCCACCGGTTTGTTTTTTTCAAACGCCTATTGCCAAGCTATGTCCCACAGACGAATTTTCCGACCACATATTCTAAAAGGCGCTAAAAGATTGACTTGTATACAAAATTCTAGCTTGATGTTAGTCAGATACTTTTTTGCACGCTATCTCCTGGACTACTACTATTCTTTTAATTTATGAAAAAGGATTAATACATATAAGTAAATTATAACATAAATTAAAATGGATATAAATAAATAAAAAGGTGTATAAATAACGCCTATACAGGATGTACCAATATAAGAAAACCATATTGAAATGGGTGGTTTTATAGGTCATTTGGAGAAAAAGAAAATTAATATATCCTACTGTCCCATACTCCACGCTGTTTGGAGCTCGAAGCAAAAATAGTGTCTGCTAAAATTAATCTATCTTTATTTTAAAAATTTACTAAAAGTTGGAATAATTTTTATCTTGGAGCAAGATAAATGTTAATCTCGGAACAATAATTTAATATCCATAGCTGGAGGCTGATTTGGAATAAAGCATGTTTTTGTTAACTTTTGTATGTACTAATGTTTAAATATTAAATTTCAATAAATGGATTAAAAAAAAAAATTGGAACAATGCGTACATTATTAATTTCCTAATCATACATGATTTCCATAAAATAATGTAAGATTTAGTTGATTTTTTGGTTGTTTATTGTGACCCAGAGTTTTTTTAATATAAAAAATTCGATTTTTTTTTTTTTTTTTTTTTTTTTTTTAAAATGATAAATTAAAATGCAATTGCTTTGCTTGTCCAAATTTTGTACGATTTATTTTTAATAGAATCATAAAAATAGTCAACTAAGAGAAGCATTATTTTATATGAAATTTCCTTATCTTTCAAAAAAACTTGGTCACTTATTGTTCCAACAAAATTTGAGTAATTGTAAATTTTTATGGTAAAGGTCGTTTAATTTTAAAATTTAAAACACTATCTCAACACAAGCTCCAATACTCCAGTGAGGAGAATTGGACTAAAGCTTAAACGGAACATTTTTGTTCCAAATGATCTGAGGAAACATCCCTTTCCATATGGTTCTGAAATTTTTGCTATACTTATAATAAAAATCACTAAGTATCTGCATACTTGAAAACTAAGTATACAGAATTTCTTAAGGGGGAAAAATATTTATTTAAAACTTTAATTTAATAATTACCTGGTTAAGTAATTTCCAATAGAAAAACAAATATTTACTTGAGTGGGTTTGTTGTTTTTGGTTTTATATATTGTTAATTTTACTTACCAAGTATTCCTCGGGTACATCGAAGGTTTCATCATTATTACCCTTTGGCATAAAGGCCGGCTCCAGCGGCCGGTCGAACAGATTGAGCAACTTGGACTTAGCGGACATCTGAAAACAAAACACAATATGGAAAATAAACTTTTATTTAGTTTTTAGGGTTTTGGGGTCTTATTTAGACTATTACTCCCCTTATAAAGAAAACAGAGGGAAGTAAAACGCCTGAAAAGGTAAACTAAGTGATCTTCTTTAGACTATGTTACTACAGTTGTAAAAACAGAAGTGTGATATTTCTTTATCCCAAAATACATTAGACTAAACATCTCTTTTTCTTAATAGTTATTTAGTTAATGTGATTTATATTCTAAAAACACTTAGGGGAGTAACAATATAAAGAAGTACCGGGTATAGTAGATCCCCTTTGAAATCCTTAGGTTAATGTGTCTGTCTGACAGTCGCACTAAAGTTTATATCTCACTAACAGTTCAAGCTAAAGAATTGGAATTTAATGGGCGCAACATTGACTCTCATACATACAAAATATAGAAAAGTTAAAAAAAATTAAAATGCGCATGCGCAATTCGTACAAGTTATTTTTTATTTATTTATTTTTTTGTAATTTTCGAGTAGTATGATAAATGAAAGCTACTAATGAGTAGATTACAAATGTACATATAATTTTGTAAACATGGCATTTTTATTGGTTTTATTAAAATACACCCCAAAAAATTGTCCCCCCCCCCAACCAACTTCTAAGGCTAGTCCTAAAATTTTGAAATTATTCAAAATAAAATTTTGATTATTGATTCATTAGAATGAATAATTAAGGCATTATATGTTCCCTGATGTCTGAAACAGAAACCTGATTTATAGAATTTTTAAAAAAGGTGTTATTAAAAATTTCCGTTCCTCAGAATTATCACATAGCCATTTACCTTTAAGTAAGGAAGCAAAATCAAAGTAATTCTCACAGATTTAAAAAACGGGATTTAAAAAATTAAAAAAAAAAAATGAAAATCATAGGTTGAAAAATAATAAAATAATTAAAATATTAAAATATAAAACGTGAAGAAGCCATGTGCCACGCTAATTGGCAGAGTATTTTAATTTAAAAAATTGAAATCACTTCTAGAAGGATTAGAACTGCTAGAGCTTAATGAAGGTAACGGAAGCTATGTGATCGTTCTGAAGAACGAAAATATTTTGAATAATACAAATTACAATTATCAATAACTACGGGAGACATACAGAGAAAAATACACCCCCGCACCGGGAATCGAACCACGGGAGTATTTCCGTAGTAATAAAACTACCAAAAATTTAAAAATTGAAGATCTAATAGATGTACTAGGTACAGGTACTAATTGAGTACTTTACAATTATAAGCGTTAATTCTCGGTCTAGTTCTGTTGCCGTGAATATTTGGCTCTCTAGATTTGTAGGATAAGATTTAAAGCTTGGATTCGGGAATATGTATCAGTTACGACAGAGAAGAATCATTCTCCCGTATAGCTCAGATGGTAAGAGCACCTGTACGGTAAACAGAGGTCCCGTGGTTCGATTCCCGGTGCGGGGGTGTATTTTTCTCTGTATGTCTCCCGTAGTTATTGATAATTGTAATTTGTATTATTGAAAATTTAATCTTTCCGTAGTAATAAAACTACCAAAAATTCAAAAATTGAAAATATTTTGTCTCTCATTTCAAAAATTTTAAGACAGAAATTAGGGATCATTTTTATGGTTCAGTGTCTGTCTGCCGCTCAATTTTTTCGAATCAACATATCTTTTAGCCCATTGCTGGTCTATAAGTTTCAACCATCTGCTCCCAATTTTTCTCTTCCACATGCGCACAAACATACATCTATTTATACCTATATCTTCAAAAGTACTTGTATGTTTTTTAAAAAAAAATACAAAACAGTTTTGACAGATTTAAAAAACGGGGGAAAAATTAAATAAATTGGATAACAATAGGTTTTAAAATCATAAAGTTATTAAATTTTACGAAATATAGGACGCGAGGTGCCACACTAATTGGCAGAGTATTTTACATGTATATAGATACTCAAATGAGGCCAATAATGGGCTAATTATGACCATCCAAATTTCAATAAAATTGGACTAGAAGTTTTAAAAATTGCGTGACAGACAGACTGAAAGACCCACAGACAGACACGGAACCAAAAATGTTTCCTGATGTCTGAAGCGGATTTTTGGAATCGGAGACAAAATATGTTTTCGTTCTTTAGAACGATCACATGGCTTACGTTAAATTTCGGTATCTCGGAAGCAAAAATGGGGAAGGGGAAGACAATTAAAATGTGACAATAATGGCTTGAAAAAGAATAAAACCAATAAAGTACGCGATATAGGAAGCGATGAAGCTATGTGCCACGCTAATCGGCAGTCTATTTTTTATTCCAACTAAATATGAACTATATAGGCAAAACATAGTTTCTTGCCCCGTTTACCCAACTATCTAAACCAATAGCATATTTTTATGAGTGGTACAATTAAATATATGTAATAAAATGTTACCTTGAGTTAGACACTGGTGAAGGTTCTATGAGGGACTGCTGAACCGCTGCACTTGACTTTGTTATATAGAGCGCGCTATTATCGTGGTTTGGTACATTTAACATAATGTTATCACTAAACATAGAAAATATAATCAAATGGTTTGTTAAGTAAAACCGCGTCCAGTGCAAACCACTATCACATCTCTAAGTCAACGCATCTTATCTCTCTGTGGTCCGATGTTCCCTATCAACTGACTTCTAATTAGTCTTTGGTTATATCTGATAGAAATCCCACATTAACAGTGGCGTAGCTAGCTCTGATAGCGCCCGCCCGCAAGATAAAAAAAATGCGCCCCTTAATAAACATCCTTTACTTAATCCATTTACTAATTAGAATGAAATAAGTAGCTTAAGGAATTTAAGAAAGGCAATCTTAAGGATTTTTTTAAAATATTAGTAATAGACTT
>KZ651391.1:363494-391666 GCA_001010745.2 Gerris buenoi
CAAAATTGGTCTCTACCAACTAAGCTACACTGAAGAATTTAGAGGCCCGTGGTTCAAATCCCGGCGCTGAAGTCTATTTTTCTCTGTATGTTTCACGTAGTTAATAATAATTATAATTTGATTTAAATTAAAATTTAATCTTTCCGTACTATGAATACTACCAAAAACGTAAAAATATATTTTATCACTTGTCAATGCTTTAGTAAAGAAAACTAGCCTAAATGGAATTAGGTAACCAACCTAGATAAGTTAGTCTCCTTCTTAAAATTAGAACGATCATATACCTTCCGTTACCTTCGGAAGCTCGGAAGCAAAAGTCAGAATTTAAACTTAATTTATTAAAATATTAATTATATGTTATTAATATAATATAGAAGTTTAACTCGTTTAGCGAATTTTCAAATAAAATTACGCTATTGCAATGACTTCAAAAATTTTTTAATGCGAATTTTTGAAACATATTCCATGGAAATCCGTTTTAAACCATTCTGAATCGATTCCTAAAATTTAACACTTTTTTTATACATGTATGTATATGTGTCACTTCAGACGATATCTCCCCTTAGGATGCACTGAAATAATAATATCAAAAGAAAGGATGAGTTCGCTAGCCAGAATTTTTGGAGTCCATTTAGGGGTTTTGACTATTGAGGGTCAAAAATAGCATAAAAACGTGTTTTTTCCATTTTACCCCCCTCTTATATGAAAATATGATAAAAGAGTATGTAACAACAATTACTGTACTCTTAAAGAGCTTTCCAACGACATGCATCTAGAAGGGTAAATACTATTTTGACTTTTGTACCCCGTACCCCTGTGTACCAATTTTTTTTTTTCACCCATGCAAATTCTAAACCAAAATTTTCCTATATTATCATAAGCCAATAATACGCAGATTTCTTCATATAATACGAAAATTCGCTCATTAAGTCAAGGTGCATGACTGGACTTTTTATTATTGTTAATAACAATTTAAACATTAAAATAGTTATCTTGTTGTTTCTCTGTATTTTTTCCGAGCTTATTGAAGGAAACGGAAACTATGTGATGGATCTGAAGAACGGAAATATTTTGTCTTCGATTTCAATAATTTCAAGATACAAATCCGTTTCAGACATCAGGGAACTTTTTTGGTTCTATGTCTGTCTGTCGGTCTGTCGGTCAATTGTTGCGAACCAACTTAAAAAATCTTAAAAACTTCACATCATATTTTAATATAATTTGTATGGTAGGTCATAATTAGCCCAATGTTGGTCCCATATAAGTTTTAACCTTATGCACCCATTTGTTTCTCTTCCGCATGCGCACAAACATACATTTATTTACACCTATAGCTTCAAAAGTTCTCATCTGATTTGTATGAAATTTAGATGGTTTGTGGAAAGTTGACCGCAGATAGCACCAGATTAATTTCAACCGTCTGCTCTTTTTAATTTTTGCTTAATTGATACATTAATTCATGTATAAAATCAAGTCAATTTTGAAATTAAAACAAGTAAGGCGCGCTTCACGTAAGTACGTGAGGCGATAATCGCCGGTTTCTGTACGATTAAGTTTAAATATTAAGTGTAATAGTTGCAAATTCTTTTTCTACACTTCAAGACCTTTAAACTGACGTATTACATGTAATGGTAACTAAAACCTTTTTTTTAGTCGTCCGCCATTTTGGCCGCCTTCTTGAAAATATTTCGTGTGTTATTTTAATAGTTGCATATTCTTTTTCTACACTTGAAGACCTTTAAATTGATGTATAACATGCCATAGTAACTAAAAAACTTTTTTTTATCACCCGCCATATTGGCCGGGCCGCCATCTTGGAAATTTTTTAGTGTAAAAACTCTAAAGTTTGTCCAGTTGTCTAAAATACCGAGATGTACCTGTGTGCCAAATTTCATGTTTCTAGCTATAGTAGTTTATGAATTGAAACAAGCCAACGGACAGACTGACAGACAGAGCCGTTTTATAAGTTTTCTTTTTTACTTTGTACAGAAACCTAAAAGAGGGAAACAATTAAATCAGACAATAACGGCTTGTAAAAGCATAAAATCAATAAAGTACACGTGGAAGCTATGTGCCACACTAATTGGCTGTCAAGATAAGAAAGTTTCCCTACAATGATTAACTGTAATTTCATGCTTCGATGTGGCAATAAGTTACAATAAAAATATACAATAAATATTTCAAGGTTTCTTACATTTTTTTTTATATATTTTTTCTTTTGTCGATTGAAGGTGACAAAATGAAATATAGACAGACTCATCTATATTTCATGTTCAGAATGCTGTATTTTTATTAGACAACGTAAAATGTTGTAAATAACCTTATTTTAGTTTCGGTAAACCTTGTTAGTTGGAATTATTCTCAAGGTCGCACATACACGACTCAATACAATTCAATACATCTTGTTACTCCAAGTCATATTCAGGATTTATGTCTTTTGTAATTTCGTAAATATTAGTTTCTAAAAATAAAAAATCGGTCCGAGCCAACTCAGACTAACTTTCTCATATAAGAGTTCATAATAACGTTGCCCAGTGTTTTCCATTTAACGTAAATTTAATAATAAATTAAAATTTTATCAAAATTTATCATAAAAACAACATCTACCCGGCGGGGAATCGAACCCGGCCTCTCTCCGTCCGCGTTTAAAGCTATTTTCTCAGGAACAAGATTTTTCCCGGGGAAATGGCTTATATCGTTATTTTCGTATTTAAATGGACTACATTTTAGAATTTTTTAATCAATATCGTCGGAACCGTTTTCGAGAAATATTTTTTATTCATATTTATTCAGAGTTTTTGGGGGGTAGCGTCCCTAAATTTAGAGCTAAAATTCATTTATCGATTTCGTCTTGTAGCACGATTTTTGTAAACATGTATGCCAAATTTCGTCAAAATTGGTCTAGTTTTTATGCTCCAGGTGTCTACAGAGGCAGACATTTTTTAAAAACAACTTTTTTGGACTCAGACCTCAAAACGTGTAAATCCAACAAATTCTCAAAATCGAATTTTGTGGAATCGCAATAATTCAACTTTTATATAGAAAGCAAAAATTGGAAAATTTAAGCTACAAGAAAATTTATTTGTAAAACAAATTACTCAGAAATTTATGGAGGTGTTGGTTTTAGTTTAATTCTTAGCTTATTTTATTAAGCGTTCTAGGCTATGCTATTTTATGCTATGCTTATTTTTTTATATGCCCCCCTCCAAAATAAAAAACCCCTTAAACTTTTCCAAATCTCCCCAAAAGTTGCTTTTACTTCCCTGTAAAGATAAATAAAAGTAAAAACCAATAATTTGAATTTTAAAACGAGGAATAGGTTGGTTGCTCTAGCAACATGTGCGATGTAGATCTTTAAACTTTCTAGTTCTAGACTATATATATATATATATATATATAAATATATTTATNTTAAGTGCATTCATATTTTATTTTTTTCATTTGTGCCTTATATTATTTAATTAACTAATTTCGGTCCTACTATATCTTATTTACCTCAGGCTTGTAAAATAATAATTGATTACTTATCCATGCAAAATATCTCCTACTGCGTTTTTTTAATTACCTCGAATACTTTTATTCCTCATTTGTTTAAACTGTTTTTCTTTTATTATTCGTCGGTCATTTAAAACCACGAAGACTATTTTCTTCAAGCACTCATTTCCTTTCGACCTCAGAAACTCATTCTTAATGACCTCAAAGATTTTATAAAAGTTCACTATAGTTCTCTGTCTCCCAAGCACTTTTTTTTATTACAGCCGTCTTAAACATTTATAGCTAATTTCCTATCTATCTATCTGTCTATATAAGGGTCTATAGGGTATAAGGGTCTATATATCTGTCTATATAAGGGTGACCTAGTTTTAATGGGACAAAAAGAAATCCAGATTCTATGGCCCAAGATGAACAGAAAAATATGCCTTATGCAATTCTCAATAGTATTCGAAATATTTCGATATATCGATTTTTTTGATACATTATTATTTCTTAAATAAAATTCGATATAACTCAAAAAACAAAAAAAAGTTATAGAGTTGTAGTTTTCACCATTAGAAGGAGCATTAAATTTTCATTAAAATTGCTTGCTCATTTACAATGTAAAATTTGAAGCTTAAAAAATAAATACTATAGTCACCATTAAAGTCTGAAGAGCTTAAAAACTGACCCATTTCATCTTTCATCACCATTAAAACGATATATAACTAGGCATCGCGTGGCTCTATCATTGAAGCGAATTGCAATGAAATACTGCATATTAAAATTAATTCATGACGAATGCCATAGTTGAAGATAAGTAGAAGAGGGTAGTGTGAGATAGTAGAGTGGGGGCACTCGGTACAAAGCTTGCCTTCCTAGATAAACCTACTACACGCCTTTCGAACCTTAACCACCTGCCGGTAGCTTTAAAACAATTATTATAAATGTATCTCATCATTACGCAAAGAGTACTGCTTGTATCAAGTTGAAATTTTTCATGCCTGTTTCAATTAATCTTTAGACGATGTATATGAAGTTTTGTTAAAATCGTTGCGTTAGGACGTAAGATATCGGTAAAAAGGTTGTCTCTATTTTAAACGTTTAGGTCCGCTTTAATAGTTTTAGCGATCTTTATTAACTCATAGCGGAGTCGTTGTTGGTTTTACTAAAAAATGTTTTTTGAAAAAAATGTTTGTCTCATCGAATAGAATTTTCATGATAGAATTTTTTCCCGTCCTGAAATTCCAATTTTAAATTTCAAGCTCACGTTTACGCGAGCATTGCGCGTGAACTCTTGGACGGATCAGGCTGTCCAACAAACATAGCCTGAGTATTAGTAAAAGGAACATGTATACCAAATTTCAACTCAATCGGTCAACTTTTACTCAAGTTATCGTCGCACGCGTAAACGTTACAGACAGACAGACAGACAGACAGACATCCAAGAAGCATATTTCGTTGAATGTAAGAAGCTCGCTTCAATAACATAAACATTCACCTTTCACTGAAATATGCTTAAAAAACTTCAATAAGGTAGCTACAATTTGCAGTACAAATGTATACAAAACATTTCTTTGCATGAGAGTAACTTTGCATTTTATTTATTTTAAGAAGTGTTTGGTTTTGATTTATAGAAAATTGACGATGAGACAATTTCTATAAGAGCACTGTTTAAACTGAGGCCTTGGCTTTTATGTATCGTCATAGCATATGCCACACTTAGTGGTTACTACTCGCGATGGACATATGCTTTATTAATGATTTCAGTTTTCCTACCAATCCTTAGGATTCTAAGGTAAAATTCACCTCCAGGATGCATATGCATAAGAACACGTTTTTAGAGGTAATATTTTCCAAAATATTTCTGACGTCCCGCTTGCCTTGGGCGGTATTCCTTTAAGAACTTCCAGCGTTCCGGTACTGGAAAATTTACGAGTGCACCTCCGAAGCACGGTACAAAATATAAATAAATAAAATACATATCGTGTATTATTTCCTTTTTATAGAATTAAGTATATTTAATATAACTATCAATACATTTGTTAAAATTAATATTTCTGTAGTCAAAACCAAAAAGGCGTTAAGTCCAAAAAATGCAACTTTTCATGAGAGCAAAAACAAACTTTGAGCAATTCTCAAAAAAAGTGAATATTTACAAAATTGTACAATGCAATCCTTATCCTCTTCAAAGTATACTGTGTAGGATCCACAAGCTTAGATCGTTATTCCTTCAACACATAGCTATTCGTATTATCAAATGTTTGGAAAAAAAAAACTTTTGACTTAACCCCTTCGGACCACTTTGTCGACTGACTTGACTCCTTTGGACCAAAATTCGTAAAATTTAAGATGGTTTATAATAATTTGTATGTTATTCATTAGTAGTGCATTATCACCATTAATAAGCTAGAATAACTGTTATTTCAATTCTAATTAAGTATATATTTTAATAACCAACCACTCTATCTTGATAATATTACAATGGCATGAAGGTGTTGAATGACGTACATGCGTGTAAGTTGACTTATGCTCTTTATAGCGAAATCAGATATCTCATCGGAGAATGTACAAAGACGTTAAATTTAATGAAACCCTTTATACTTGGCTCTACATACTTCTTACAAACTTAACCCTTATGTATTAAGCTAGATATTTCATCATCAAAACAGGCTGGAATTACCTCCTTTAAAACATACTGTAGATAAGTCCTCCAGTAGGGAGAAAAAGTTATGAATTTGGATTAGTTTAGATGGACTAAAGTAAGTCTTTTCTTTCCTGAACTCAAAAAGTAGAGATAAATAGTAAAAGTAGGGCGAAAAAGTAAGGATTACCATTACCAACTTAATTATTTTATAAATAGTTGAGAATGAATGGCTAATGTAATAAAGTTGTTGAAATAATGTTTGCGGCACTGCTTTTCGACCATGTTTATCATTGTTTATAACCTGCATCTAAGTAACCTTCTATTTGAGTTTAATTCCAATTCTTATTTGTTTTTAATATTGAATCTCTTATATCTGCTATTAAAAGGGCTAATAATTATTGTAATTTATTAAAATAATAAATAAAACTGTGCAATGGACGTAATAGTTATTTACGCAACAAGGGAGTAAAGTAAGTGATTGCACCCTGAGCGATGAAGTTGGTTCCAGAGGAGAAGCCGAGGGAACCATAACGTTCACTCCTGAGGCGAAGCCGAGGGAGTTAATTATCGCGAGGGTGCAAGTGATTTTTACTCCCGAGGTACGTACAAAATTTTACCTCCAGAAGGGAGAAAAAAATATGGAAAGGTTTTAATTTTAAATTAATTTATTCAACAAGAAATACTTATGTTTATATTTATTTAAAACAAAAAAAGTTAGATATAATATTAACAATTCTCTAATCAATAAGTTTATTAACGTTAAAATTACTATCTATTAGTAATTATTTGAATTTCAATGCTAAAATTAAATGGGAGAATCAGCTGGAAGCTATGTATTGAATGGTGTTGACAACTGTTGTATTTAAATAATAGATTAGTTAATCTACATTTAGAAATTATTATTTCACTTTTAACTTGTTTGTTTAATCACTATGGCAACCGTAATGGATGTTATAGGATATGTGTGAAGATGACATGACATATTTAGACATGAAACAAAAGTTAGTAAATGAAATGTGTATTAACACCAACCTTATTTAAGTTTGCTTTATCTAGGGCAACACTGGAGGGAATCATGAGAGTTCATGATTCCCTTGTTTACTCATTACTCCCTGTTCCACCCGCCCGGGTGCAATGAGCTACTTCAGAGAAAAGTTCACTTTTTCTCCCCGCTGGAGGTAAATGTATATTTTATCATTACAGGAGATGAATTAATGTATGTATCTCCAGAGTAAAGTTCCATTATTCCCCTCGCGATAATTACCATTATTAGCGATATTCCCTCGGCTTCGCCTCGACGGGATTTAAGGACCGTGGTTCCTTCGGCTTCGCCTCAAGAACCAACTTTTTCGCTCAGGGAATAACGGCTTACTTTACTCCCTAGGTGCATAAATAACTATTTGAGATTTTTGGACTAAACGCTTTTTTACTTTTGACTACAGATTTGATTAAAGTACAATATTATATAAGTTCTAATTTTGATTTTGTTGGTTGTTGTTCTGAGGTATGATAGTTTTCTCTGCGAAGTTAATGGTGATATCGACGACCTTCATGTTGGGTGTTATGAACTGGGCGAGAGTTTCGACTCCGTCTCTAGCTTGTCTGTCGAAGGGGAAGCCCATGCTTCGCTTGTCAGGGTACTTTGTGTCACGAAGTCCGCAGAACACAGCGGCGTCTGAACAAGCTTGGCTTTGGTTACTATCTGCCACCTGGGAAATAATTACAAATTAATATTGAGTTTTTGCTAAAGTCAGTTTATACTCTTCTTACGATTAGAATTGTTTTTTGACAACGCGGGAAAATAGAGACATTTCCTGGATTTTGAATTCTAGAACCAGGCAAATAAAAATGTCTCTAGTGGAGGGACGCAGACCTAAGGGTAACCGTTCGAAGAGACTTTATAACCTCCACCGCTTGAACCTTTACACTTCTCTAATCTTACAATTCGAAAAATAATAACTACAACTTTTTCACACTGTACATTAATTCAAAAATTGATAGATTAAAATGAAAACCACGACTGAATTAACAAAGGTTCTTACACTTCCTTTCATTACAATTCAACATCTGTTAGGTAAATTAATTCTTCATATAAGTATTTAAGCCTACACTTATCATAAATTTTTATTACCGACATTAAGTTTTATGATTCTATAAAGGAAATTAACTCTTACATTAAATTTCAAAACATATTAGTAAATAAGATGTGAAAATCTAAGTGGCGAAATCAGGTAAAAAGATCGCGATTTGTTGAAGTAGTAAAATAACCTTCTTTTGTTGACAAACAAATTATGCTCTCCCTACCCTCCTGCAGGCCTAGTGGCTTTATTTCTTCCCATACATAGGTTGGTCAACCTGAGTGTCAAAAAACAATCCTAATTGTAAGAGTATAGTTTGATGCTAATCTAAAGGGTGTCCCGCAAAATTAATGTGAGATTTGAATTTGTGCAGTAAATTATTGGAAACCCTGAAAAAAACCAATTCAGCACCTGAGAGTTTAGGGTTAGTAAAAATGGAGCGTTACACGATACACTGCAACGTGTTTTTATTATATTGATCGTGATTTATCACGATCAATTTATTTAATTTAACCCCCTATATCGTGTGCTTTAACACTATTAGATTTCTTTTTATGGGGTTATTTAAAGTCAAAGATCTAGTTTAATAAGCCCACAACCACCCTTAATATCCTCACCCTTTAATATCCTCTTGTAATGCACGGGTATGCATTACTAGAGGATATTAAACACTGCATCAACGAAATTCAGCCACATTTACGCAAAATGGTCAACAAAAGAGTGCATATGTGCCAACAGAGCCGTGAAGGCTATTTGCCCGATGTTTTATTCCATAAATAACCCTCTCCTATATACTTTATAATTCAATAAAAAATAATCCAATAAAAACAGACTGCCAATTAGTATGACCCATAGCTTCCTCGCACCCTATCATGTCCTTTATTGTTATATTAACATTAACGTTATATTACTTTTTTGTTAGATTGATTATTGTGTAAAAACTATTAACAGTTTTTAGCGAACTTTAACACTCCATAGGGGTGTCACTGTTGGTTTTACTAAAAAATTGTATTCGAAAAAAATGTTTGTCTCATTGAATAGATAAAGTTTGATTTCTTTACCGACCTAAAATTCGAATTTTAAATTTAAAGTTCACGTTTACCCGAGCGTTGCGCGTGAACGCTTGAACGGATAACGTTGTCCAACGAACTCATCCTGAGCATTGTAAAATGAACATGTCTACCAAATTTCATCAAAATCGGTTGACATTTACACAAGTTATCGTCACACGTTTCATGATTCGTAGACACACAGACCGATAGACAGACAGACACGGAACCAAAAATGTTCCCTGATGTCTGAAACGGATTTCTGTCTTGGAATTTTTAAAATCAGAGACATACAACATTTTCGTTCTCAAAAGTGAACACAATGATTCCGTTAACTTTGGTAACTCAAAAACCTCGCTTGAATCAAGTTGAAATTTTACATGCCTGTTTCAATTGTACTTTAGACGAAGTGTATTAAGTGTTATTACTAGGCTTCGCGAGGCTCTGTCATTGAAGCGAGCGTATAGTAATAAATATGTGTATGTTTTAACGATCTGTATTAATTTATAGCTGTGTCTCTGTTGGTTTTACTACAAAATGTTTTTTGTAGTAAAACCATTTGTATTTTTTCCCTTTCTAAAATTTCATTTTTAATTTTGATGAGCACGTTTATTCAAGCTTTGCTCGCGAACGCTTGGACGGAGAACGTTGTTCAACGAACTCGTCCTGAGCATTGGTAAAATGAATATGTGTACCAAATTTCATTAAAATCGGTCAATTTTTACTCAAGTTATCGTCGTACGTTTCAGACACACAGACAGACACGGAGCATATTTCGTTGAATGTAGGAAGCTCGCTACGCTCGCTTCAATAATCGTTGCGCGCGAACTCTTGGACGGATCACGCTGTCCGTCCAACGAACTTAGCCTAAGCATTAGTGAAAGGAACACGAATGCCAAATTTCAACCTAATGGTTCAACTTTTACTCAAGTCATCGTTGGACAAGAAAACGTTACACACAGACTGACACGTAAGACGCATATATTTTTTTGTTTGAATGTAATAACCTCGCTTCTACTCACTTGAACTATTACGAACTACTTACAAAGTCGTCCTTGTAGTTTGAAATCATAACGAATAGTTCGCAGGGGAATCCTCCTACATCGCCCTTAGGAACAAGCATGTGTTGAGGCCACCCACAGCCGCAGAATATAAAACCTTGAAGTTCCTGAGATCCAGCTGCAGGACGGTTCTTATCGAAGTCCCTGAATGTTCGCTCGAATGGAATGGTGATGTTAGAGTCCGTAGATTTCCTTGTGATCACTTGACGCCCGGTAGTCACTAAAACATAATATAAGATCAGTGTGTAGTGTGGATCCATAAGGTTGATATGAAAAAAAAAAAAATCCTCTCAATTAGATAGCAATGTTTCGCCCCGACAAGCCATTTTCAAGCCTGTAATAAAATTTAGTGAGGCTCGGCGTTCTGGTTGTGACTTATACATGGAACAAAACATAGTTTAACATTTCTTTTACTCTTCGTTTGAACAGGTATGTACGTAGTAGTCATACATTGAACTTAATAATTTAAAATTTGAAAATGACAAAAAAACAATTAATAGATAATTACAGATTGGTAACTCGTAGTATTAAAATGTATATCAATATCGTTATCTATATTTATAATGATAGTGATATAAACGTTGTTTTCTTTGTTTAAAGGTTTAGGCCTGCTTTAATAAATTATATTTCTTGATAGCGGAATAAATTATTTGAAAAAGTTCTTTGTCTCATTGAATAAATGAAGCATTTTTTCCCATCCTAAAATTCCAATTTTACATTTGAAGTTTAAGTTTACGCAAGCGTGTGCGTGAACGCTTGGGAGGATAACGCTGTTCAAAGAATTCGTCATGGGCATTGGCAAATTTCAACGAAATCGGCCATCTTTTACTCAAGTTATCGTCATCGGTCAATTTCGTGACGGCGGTTTTGTGACGGTATTTTTTTTTTCGGATTCACTCCCGGGTTCCAGACGCTGGAACCCGGACGCTGTGCCATAAGCAAATTTGTTGTAATAATCAGGAAAATTGATAATAAATGTTCAATGTACATCTTTCAATGTAAATCTACGTTTGATTCCACTTGAATATTCGAATATACATGAAGATATTATAATTAACTTGCTAATATACATCTTTGAGTGAATCTGTCCAGTTCGATAAATAAGTTCTTCTGATCTCTGAAGAGCATGGGTAGACCTCTCTCGTCAAATTTGGGCGCACAGAATATCCTCACTGTGCCCATCCCGTCAATCTGACTGTCCACCTAATCAGGACAGCAATAATATTTTAAAAAGAATTCATATTATAATAGTTAAAAATCTTATCAAGTAATTGGAATTTTCACTATAACTGAACCTTAATCCTGTATATGAACTCGGAGTGCTGAAGATGAGTTATTCTTGTGAATACGCCACCTCTTGGAGCGAAGTCCAAACCTCTGCTGATATTCACGTCAGACTGCTGCCAAAATGTAAATAGTTTATTTTTACCACGATTGCCTAGAATTTTGTCGTCAGTCACAATCTCTACATCGGATACTTTCACTCCTGCATAATTTAACTGAAAAAAATAAAAAAAAACGATTTAGAACATTATATTTTGTTAACATTTATCCCAAAGTTTTCGACGTGAGTGATATAAGGCTTGTTCCAACCTAGCATTGTACCTTCCGCGGGATCCGACTTGTGACAGTGTTTCGTACCGTCCACGAAACTGTTCCAACCCGGGCAGGGATCGTTTGCAAACCGTTCACTGTACGGTCCCAACGATCCCCTGACAATACCATGTACTGGTTTGTAGGACATGCGCAGTTATATCAATAGTCACAAATATCAACAGGAAGGTTCCCTAACTGTTAGGTTTCCTTGAATGTTTTTAATACTGTGCGAATTATAGTCCAAAACTCGTTCCAAACTGACATGATTTTATTACAGTACAATGTTAGCGCATGCGTATAAAACCTGTCCTAAACAATTCCCGAACGATCCGCGGGACGATACAAAGGACGGTACAAATAGAGGGGTTGGAACAAACCTATAATAATTAAAATGAGTAGGTATTGGGCCACCTTGGCTGTCCCCACTCCTGACCCCATAGGGTCCTGACCCACCTCTACTACCACTCTCAAGACCACACCCACCCTATAGACGAACATATTCGTGAGTAATACCTGTTGCGGGCTGTATCTTGGTAAAGTATTTTTGTGTTCCTCGAAGATATCATTGATTAGTTTATGAAGTCTGTAAAACACCGGATCTCTCATCCCAGTAGCGCTATCACCTATCACTCCCAAGGATTCCTGAAAAACAAAAATAAAAATGAGAGTTTAAAAAGTATTTTTCTCTCGTTTACAAGCACAATCGAGAAAGTAATGTTATTGTATTTACCAGATGTCTTCCATCTGGATCATGTATAAGAGCCAGTGCAGCATGGATAAGATTGTGAAAGTCACCGTACAAGTTGGGATTCACCGACAGGATACTCGCTTCTAAGATGTTTCCCAAGATGTCAATCCCATTGGTTTCAGTCAGAGGAATGCTTCGTCCGAAACTCTGCAATAACAAATTTTAGGTCATCATAAGGTACTTGTAATTAGGAGCCCTCCGTCAAAGTTAGAGATTGTTTCTCTAACCCCCCCCCCCCCCTATAATCATCTCTAAACACCTCTAACCATCTCTAACCACCTCTAATCACCTCTAACCACCTCTAAACAACTCTAACCACCTCTAACTTTTAAGGAGGGCACCTTACTAACAAGTACCCATCATAATAATATATTTGGATACTACTCAACAAACTTTTCAAGTAACTGCGTGTTCAAGGGTTTTCGTAAAAAACAAGGTATATCTTCTTATACTCGGACAACTAAATTCTCCTTATAACTAATAGCTACTTCTAAGATCTCGTTACATGTTGATATTTTAGTGCTTCGTTGGTAAATCTATAAAAAGAAACTCTTGTAGTTTTGATCTTGAGTCTATAACTATGTACGGTTCCAATAACTTTCGAATAAGAATAGATAAACCATGAAACTTTGCAGTGTTAAAAATCTTTTAGGCGCGCACACAAAATTAGCAGCCGTTCAAAGTTTATCTACTCTTTTGATTTTTTTGATTTTCCTAAATTTTGAGTAGGGTATCATATAAATGATTTTATTACAAAAATACATAGGTAATAGTTGTGGAAATTGTTTAATTTTCTATGCGATGAATCCAAAATAATTTATGTGGTAAAAAAACAAAACAAAAAAACTTTTGAAATTTTAAGTGAGATTACAAATGAGTATTAAAGGCTTCTGGGGCACAGAATAGTTCAAAATAGGATTGTAATAAGTTCAACTGCGAATTCAAATTGTCGTTTACAATACCAACGAAACCATTTTTACGTGAGACCGAGACTTCACGCACAACCATTTTATTCCTTTAAACAAATTTCGCAGTTCTTAAACCTCTAAATTGAGGGACTGAATTATTTTGATACTTTCGACTTTATCCCCAATAGAAACCCATAAAAATAATAATATGAGTAAAGTAGTTGACGAACTCACGTCTACAACAGCTCCCGTGTGGATTGCAGCGTAGATCCTGTCACGCCAACGTTCGAGATCTAAAATGTCGAACGTAATCTGGTCTACGTCACGCTTAATATCCTGAAAATAAAATAGAAAAAATATACAAACTATTCTAAACATATTAATAAGAAATTTTGATTAATTCATGAATACATGATAAGGTCCTTTATTGTTTCTTTAATTGAAGTATATATTTTACATGTAAGATAACTATAGGTAAAATTGATGCGGTACAAAGTATGCTACTGTATGTTTTTTATTCAATGATTTATATCCTAAAATCATAATATATGACTTATTTGTCCTAACTTATTCCTCCTCAACCTATGGCCCTTCACTCTATAAAGGGCAATACCCCAAGTACAAACATTAAATATTCTTATCGGGTCTTCAGGGATGAAAAAAAAGGTTGAAAATAAAAATATTTTCTATTTACTACAAATATTTGGCTATATTTCGCCCATACCTGGGCATCTTCAGGCCTTGAAAGAATCAAAAATAACATTTTTCTGTTTTGTTTTGGAGATAGATCCACTATTTGAGTAACCTTCCCATAGTATAGTTAAAGGATCAACCGAAGAAAATTGAAAACAAACATTAATATCAATTTGATTCTTTATTGTATAACTGTATTCATAGTATGGACAGGTTTAGGAAACTTGCCTAATCATTTTAAAAATTTGTGTTTTTTTGTTTCAAAGCATAATGATTAAATCTTAGCAAATATAAATAATGCTTGATAAGAATAAGTCGAAATGTAGCAAGGAATTTGAATGAGATAGTAGAGTTTGGATTTTATGCATACCCAATGACCCACTATCAGCAACATAGTAATTATTGAGGGATCACCTTTCATCTAAAATAATATTTTCCAGTTTTTACTACGTTTGTATTAGCTTGCTTTCTTGTTTGTCCTGTACAAATCTTGCTCTCGATTTTTAACTAACTTCCCGAGTAGCTATAGACATTTGAAACATTTAAAATAGCTCAGAACACGATGACAATGACATTATTTTAATACTTTTGGCCATCTTTCAGCAGAACTTAGTTTTTCAGCAAATTTTGCTCTATGAAAAGTTAGTTCGGAAAAAATCCGCAAGTCATATTATTTGTTTTGACACGTCCCATATTTACAATCTTCATTTTGACGGGTTTCAAATTTTATGATTTATGACAGAAAATTTAGAAACGTAGTATGGTACTTATTTACTTGGGTACACACCAATAAGTATGTACCCAAGTAAATAAGGTGCCTTAGGGAAAGAGTTTACCTGGGTACATACCATTTATTTATTGAAATAAATTAATAGACCTACTTAATGGGGATGTTGAAAAGCATTGGGGCTTTTGTATGGGGTTAAGAAGGGGGAAGAAAAGAAAAGAAAAAGAGATGTAAGTAAATAAGGCGTTATAGGGGTAGATGTTTACTTGGGTACATACCTAAAGTTTGTACCCAAGTAAATAAGGTGCTATAGGGCAAGAGTTTAGTTGGGTTCATACCCATGACAAGTAATTTTATATTATTTTTTTTAAATATTAATTTAAAAAGTATTGACAGAAATGACAATGACATGTCAAAGAAATCATTTTTATTACATAATTCATTCTCGAATAAAATAAAATCTGAAAAGTTGGAAAAAAGTACGATTGCAAAGAAAAAGACGTGGATAACCTCAGAGGCATTAATATGAAACAAGCCATATTACTGACTGAAAGAATGACGAAGTGAGAGATGTTTCAATGGTTCCAGCGTAAGTAAAAGATTTAAAATGTTGTACAATGTACATTGTGACAAAGGAATATCACACTTCTGTAATTTTAAGTGACTATATCTGTTAGCCTAACAATCAAATAAGGCAAAGGGACATTTAGTCCAATGTATTTTGGGACAAAGGAACATCACACTTATGTATAACAAAAAGTGACATAATCCATTAGTCCAATCATTAAGTTAGACAAAGGGACATTTAGTCAATGTATTTTGGGATCAGTGATTTTCTTTAGAGAAGAAAATTTAAAGAAGTCACGTTTTTAATCTTTAGAAAGAAATATGTAGGTGGAAGAAAGATCATGATTGACGTACGTTTTATAAAGTTTTTCTTTAACATAAATAACTTGTATTTTTTTCTATACATACAAATATAAAGAAAAACTTAATGAAAAAAAAAAAAAAAAAAAATTATGACAGAAACGCTTATTAATACATCCGAGTTGACCAATATAAGTCAACCCTGATAGATTAAAACCAATTCACCTCATTTTTGAGGTGAATTGGAGGTATGTACCCAAGTAAACAAGTGCCGTATATCAAAAGTTCTTTTTATCGTGCAATTATTTAAAGTTTATGTTATCAATACTGTTGAATTATAGTCTAAAAGTTACTTACAGTAAGTGTTACTCCTGACATCCTGGGAGCCCAAGTCCTCGAAGCAACTAGACTGTCCAACTTAGAGAAGTAGCCTTCAGCTATCGGTTCTCTGAAGTTCAACTTCACCACTCGACTCATCTTGTTGCACAGCCGCTCAAAATTATATCTATATCATAAATAAGAGTAACACTCCTTCAAATCAAAATAAATAAATACAGTTGGTGCAGCTGGAAACCCGGTTGGGTTTCTAAAAAAAATCATCTATTTAATGAGACAAAAAACATTTATAATAAAATTTTTTAGTAAAACGAACACCGACACCGCTATGAAGTGTTTAAGATCGCTAAATTTATTGAAGCGGACCTGATGGTTTAAAACAGACAAAACAACGTTTTTACAGATGTCTTACGGTCTAATATAACGATTTAAATGAAACTTTGTACACATCCCCTATAGTACAATTGAAACATGCATGTACAAATTCAACCTGATGCATGCAGAAGTTTTTGTGAGTTGGTGATGTATATTTTTTATTATAATATTTTAATCGGTGTAATATGCCGACGGAGTCTTAGGTGAGAGTTCTATTTTGTCTCTACAACCATCTACTTTATCTATAAATTCATCATTATTAACTTTTTTCCCAACATACAAAACGTTATTTATTGAAAGACGTTCGCTTTAAAAATTAGTTAGTTAGTTTTAATTTTGTCTCTTTTCTAACTCCGCCATGTATAAGTAGTTAGTATCTTTTGCTTAATTTGGTTCTTAATTCAAATTCATTCACATTGTCTAAAGTACAATTAAAACAGGTGCAATTAAAATTTCAACCTAATACAAGCAGAAGTTTTTGCGTATTACAGTGAGGTATTTATAATATTTTAAATAGAGTAATGAATATGCCGGCGGAATCTGAGGAAACAGTCGTGTTCCGTCACTGGAAGCATCTGCTCTAACTATAAACTACTCATCATGATTAACTTTTTTCTCAATATACAATTCATTATTTATTGCAAGACACTCGCTTCAATGATAAAGATATGCTTTTCTTTTAATTTTGTCTCGTAAATCTTAGCTGTGTGATTTTATAATTTATATTTAATTAAAAGCTTAAGGACCTTCGTTCCTACTAAATTTCTCGCGACACCACACGTATTTTTTAAAAGTTGTTTATCTCATTGAATAGTTGAAGATAGAATTTTTCACCGCCCTATAATTCCAATTTTACATTTAAAGCTTACGTTTACGTAAGCGTTGCGTTCGAACGTTTTCGCGGATAACGTTTTCCAACGAATTTGTCCTAGGTATTGGGAAAATGAACATGTGTACTGAATTTAAACTAAATCGGCCAACTTTTACTCGTGTTATCCTCATCAGTCAATTTCGTTACCAATCGTTTTTTCGGATTCACACTCGGGCTCCTGACGCTGTAAAGTGCCACAAGGAACTTCTTTCCAAAAAAAAAAAAAAAAAATTAATAAATACATATTTTTAAAATTTTTCTATTTTCGAAATTTCGTACCTGGCAACAATCTGTTGATGCATGTAATAGAAAAGTTCTCCTCTTCTATCCTTGTTGACAATGTCATACGAATCTGCGAAGGGATAAACCAGATGCCAATGCCAGTGATGGATATTGATACCTAAAATTGTATAAATTAAATTCAATACTAATAAGAAATATGCAACAATAATGTAAGTGCTCAGTGTTCTATTTGCGGAACGCTACGGCAATAGATATCGAGCTAAGGAAAAACAGTTTAATATTAGTGATTGCAATTTGCGACGTTGATGCAAAGAAAAAGGTAAACTTTTTACATTTGTGAAATCGAGAAAAGCCTTCTTCGAGCCGAAGAACTATTAGGTGATTAATAATTATCAGACTTTTCTCATCTCACTTCAAAATCTAAACTTGCTACTACTCTTCCAGCATGGCATCTGCCTTACATCTAAATAAAGATTCAATATTTCTACAGTATCTATGGTGACTGCCTAAATTTGACGTCAAAATAAGTTGATATCAAAGGGATCGTAAGACATTTACTTTGAAACAGAGTGCGTCTTACAGATGCATTGATATTTTTCCCAAATTTTTGTACGAAAATCGTTATGCGTCTTATATTCGGAGCAATGTGGTAATATAATATTTTTGTTACTTTACCTAAATCTTCCCTGAAGTATGCTATTCTGTGTTCTATCTCCACATCTGATGCTGTGTAATCTCTTGGAATCACAATTGGAATCTGTAACAGTTAAATCAAGAAATATCATGTATTAAATAATATTTAAGTATAAAATTATTGGTACTTGTTAATTTGGAGCCCTCACTAAAAGTTAGAGGTTGTTAGAGGTGGTTGAAGGTGGTTAGAGGTGAGGGGTGGTTTGAGGTGTTTAGAGGTGGTTGGAGGTGGTTTTAGGTGATCTCTTACCAACTCAAACTTTTAGGGAGGGCTCCTAGTCAATCAATTAATCAATTGCCATTTATTGAAGAAAAAATATACAGACATAATTTTTACATAAATAAATCATCTTAATAATTATTTTAACATTTCTTATATTTAAATAAATTAATAAATTAAGAGCACTTTCTTCAAATCGGCCTTTGGCCGTGACACCCTGGTAGGGTTTGGAGTTGTCTTCATTTGACCTTTATTTTTATTATTTTATTTAAACTTAAATATTGTCTTCATTTTTTTTTTTTTTTGTTTCAATTTATTTATTTACATTTTTATTTTCTCATGCAATAGTTTATCAATACCTTCCCTATTTACACATGCTTATCCTATCTTCTACTAAATTTATGCATAAGTAATAGTATAACAACAATATTTGTAACAAAATAAAACAACTGTAAAAAATCAGATCAACTATTAACGGCTTCGAANTTTGTAATCTACTCTTTAATACCTTTTATTTGATACCCCACTCAAAATATTTAAAAAATATTTTTTCCCGTGATAGGAATTATCTTCCATTTTGGATTCGAACAGCTAATGATTTTGAGTTCGCTATATTTTTCCTGTGTGCGCGTCAAAACGATTTTAGTGCTGTCCATAGTTCAATTAGGATTGACCTACGGACAGTAAGGTCTGCAGTCCTCATTCCTCATTAATTTAATGTAAAAAAATCCTCTCATTCATGTCGCTTATTAGGGTAATTATAAAAATTAAGACAGTCTCCTCGCAGTAACGCGTAAGGTGGTCTGTACGCTATTTAACGATCGTTTTTTTTTTTATTTTTTTTTTTTTAATTAATTTATTTTTATAACTTGCACTGTGGAGAGTTTGTTTTTACCCTTGAATTTTGGTCATCAATAATGCTTGTCTCTTCTCTAGCTTTGGCAATGACTTGTCCGTCGACGAACTTATCCGGGAATATTTCAGGAAGCGTTGGTAGGTCAAGATCTTTAGTGTCAGGCCTGTGCAGAATGGCTACGGAGTAGGCGTATACGAATAGATAAGGATTGATTCTATCCCTGCAGTAGCATGCAGCGCTTAGGAAATCATCAACATTCCGCATTCCTGCAAATAGACAGAAGTTTTGTTTGTTAAATTGGATTTAAGTGATTTGGCAAGAAGAGTGAAGAATGCGAAACTCATGCATTGAAAGAATTGACAGTTCCATTTGTATTTGAGAATGACAATTACTTTATTCAGACAGCTGATCACGACAATGTGACAACCAATTTAATATCATCACATTTATCATCACAAGCATATACAGAAGTGTGTAATTCCTTTGTCTCTAGGTACATTGGAATAAATATCCCTACGTCTTAATAATAATTCATACTAAGGAATATATGCTACTCAGTATATTTTTCTTAGTCTAAATAATTATTGGCACAAAGGGATATATCAGATAAGTACTTTTGAAAATATAGGTGTAAATAAATATAAGTTTTTGCATATATGTCAAAATGAAACAAATGGACACAGAAGGTTACCTATCGCCTAAATTTTTAATAAACTCGGTCGGGTAGATTTTAAGATGTTCGTTCGCAAAAACAGACAAGCAAAACAGACCTGGAACGAAAAATGTTCCCTGATCTCTGAAACGTATTTCTTTCTTGGAATTTTGCTTCCGAGCTTACTGAAGATAACGGAAGCTATGTGATCGTTTTAAAGAACAAAAAAATTTTAGGTCTCCGATTTCAAAAATTCCAAGACAGAAATCCGTTTCAGACATGAGGAATCATTTTTGGTTTCGTGTCTATCTGTCGGTCGGTCTATCGTTCAATTTTGGCGAACCACCATATCTTAAAAACTACACGTCAAATTTAAATGAAATTAGTGTCGTAGGTCATAATTAGCCCATTGTTGGTCCCATATAAGTTTTAATTTTCTGCCCCTATTTGTTTCTATTTCACATGCGCATAAACATAATTAATTTACACCAATAGCTTCAAAAGTACTTATGAGATTTGGATGGAATTTTTATAGTTTATTGAAAGAAACCCCGAGATAGCCCCAGAGTAATTTGATCCGTCAGCGCTCTTTAACTTTTGCTAAATTGATACTTTAATTAAAAAAAAATCAAAACAATTTTGACAGATTAAAAAAAAAACAAAAAAACGGGGGAAACAATTAAACCAATTAGACAGTAATGGCTTGCAAAAGCATAAAATAAATTAAGTACGAAGGTAGATGGAGCTATGTGCCACACCAATTAGCAGTCGATTTTTTAACAAATGGCTTCCGTTAAGTTTGGCATTTATTTTTAGTTTATTTAAGCAAGTTATAAAAACTACTGAAATGAATAACACTGAAATTATTTTACCCATGAATATTTCGATAAGCCTGGATGACAACTTCCTGTGATAAGGGATGAAGAGGGAGAAGTTCTCCTTCCTGCCGAGTTGAGTGAGAGATCTGATGTCAGGTAATCTGATATTATTCACTGGGATTCTTTTAGTCTCCTCTGAACCGAATCTAGTCAACAGGTTCTCCTTCAGAGGCTTATATCTCTCCACCTGAAATATACATCAACTTAATATCATCTCTTCTTTTACTACGTTTTTATTATCTTGCTTTTCTTGTTTGTTTGTTTGTTTGTCCAGTACAAATCTTGCAATCGAATTTTAACTAACTTCCCGAGTAGCTAGACATTTGAAACTTTTAGAATAGCTCAGAACACGATGACGATGCATTATTTTAATTCATTTAGCCATATTTCAGAAAAAAATTAATTCGTTTTCAGCGAATTTTGCTGTGTGGAAAGTTAGTTCGGAAAAAATCCACAAATTATTTTATTCGTTTTGACTTGTCCCATATTTACAATCTTCATTTTGACAGATTTCAAAATGATGATTTTTTTATTTAGTCAACTGAAAATGTAAAAACGTGGTATATAAATAGTTCTTTTTATTTCAAAATCAAATTATATTGTTCAGTTATATAACATACTAGCCCAGGAGATAGCTTGCAAGAAAGTGTCTGACTATAGCATCAAGAAAGAATTTTGTGTGTAAAGAAATCTTTCGTATAAATTAATATTTCAGTGCCTTTTAAGAATATGTGGTCGTCCGGCTAAGTTCGTCAGCGGAACATAGCCTGTCAATAATAATAGGCATTAGAAAAAAAAATAACTGGTGGAGAGCGGCTCTGTCCCACCCTATTATGGTGGACAATGTGATTTTCATGATCCTGAGTACAAAATTAGTCAGTAGACAGAAAATCAGACAGAAAGTTGATGTTAGTTTGTCAGTCAAAGGTTAGTCAGTCAAATATTATTCCAAATCAGAGAGTCGTCACCTACCAAGTGACCAACTAATATCAACTTGATTTTCGGTCTACTAACTAATTTTGTTCTCAGGATCATAAAAATCACATTTTCCACAAAAAAGGGCAGGACATGGCCGCTTTCCACCAGATTTTTTTTTAAATGCGTATTACCAAGCTATGTCCTACAGATGAACTTAGCCGACCACATATTCTTAAAAGGCACTGAAATATTAATTTATACATAAATTTTTAACTTGATGTTAGCCAGACAATTTTTTGCACGCTATCTTCTCTGGACTATTTTAGCCAATATGTTCAAACATAATTACCAAATAGTCATCGGGTAGATCAAAGACTTCATTGTTTTCTCCCTTGGGCATGAACAGCGGCTCTGTTGGACGATCGAAGAGATACAACAGTTTGCTCTTAGTGAAAGACATCTATTAAATCATTAAATATTTATTATCTCAAAAATAAAATCAATTTGCCATCTAAAATTGTCTTCTTTATTTTTTCTCAAATATTTGTTAGCGCCTCAACATGTAGTTCAATTTGATCGGTTTCAACTGTTCTATTGCAGCCATCTTCAGATAATTTACAAACAATTACTGCGTTCACACATCGTTTTGTCACAAATCTACTTTCTGTTTCCAGATATTATGAGACAAATAATTAACATTACAATAAAATATCTTTATCTACGATTGATACGTAATATAAACATTACATCTCTGTTTAGATTCGTAGAAAGTGATTCTTTACAGAACTGTATTAATTGCGCATGCGTGTCTCATTGTTTTGAACAATTCCTCTTTTTTTCCACTCTAGTGACGTAAAGAAGAAGAATTCCTCTTTTTTCCACTCTAGTGACGTAAAGAAGAAGAATTCCTCTTTTTTCCACTCTAGTGACGTAAAGAAGAAGAATTGTCAACTTTACACACGATTAGCGAGTTTGTTTACATTTAACATAACTAATTTGATGTTTATTTAATAAAAGTAACTGTTTGTATCGAGTTTTTTTTTTGTGAAAATCAATGAGCGATTTAAGTGATTATGAAGAATATGAGGAGAATAATAATACACCTTCCGAAATAATTAATTCGGCACAAAATACAACTAACGAATTGATGTCATCTTTATCAAAAGATAAATACGAGCTTTCATACAGGAAGGTTATTATTTTTTTCTGCATTATTATTAAAATCTAACAATCGTAGATAAAGTACGGTACGCAACTCGTGCGAAAACGGCATTTTGCATTGCTCGTGTGGTTTTTACTACCCTCGCTGTCGCTCGGGTGTAAACTCCACGCTCGCATACAAAATGCTACTTTCCACACTCGACGCGTAATGTACTATAATCTCCAGTTCATTTTGTTAGCATTATAGAATATACAGTCTAATAGTTTACATTTTAACATATTATGTAAATATTTATCGTATTTTTAGATTTGAAGATTGAAGCCTTTAGTTTTAACATATTAGAGCATATACAAGGTATACATACATTATGCAAATATGTAAAGGCATACGTAATAAAAAATCGGTCCGAAGCAACTCAGACAAACTTTCTCATATACGAGCTCATAGGCTCCTGACGTCTGCACAGACGACAGACGATAGACTTTTTTTTTTTTTTTTTTTTTTTTTCTTGACTCGGGGACCTCAAAAGGTAAATCTATCAAAATCTCAAAAATCGAATTTTCACAATACTTTATCTTTTTATGAGAGAGTAAAAAGTATGCTATACATAGGTACATTTAAAAAAGATTAAATGAATTGCTGCAATTAACGAAATTATGCATACATTATTTATTAAATAATAGCTGGGGCTGATTTATAAATTATTTTGTTGGTTATTAAAAGATATGAAATTAAATATAGAATAGTATAAATTAATTTGTACCTTTCTGTTGGTTCCTGAACTGTAGACACAAGCAAGGACAAACTGAAGCTGTTATCCAAATAACTGTGAGGGCAGAAGGGTTTGTCCTTAGTATATATACTGAGAACCTATCGTGTTGCCCTTATGGGTCTAAAGGACTGCAGAACAATAATCACGAAGATAGGAGAGACCGCAAACATCTTAACTAAGACCTGTCAATCATTCTTCTAATAATACATATATATTTTGAATCCTAATAGGTTTGGTGGTTTTCAAACTATCTACACTTAACTTCTTATTATGTTAATCAGTTTTCTGTTTTTCGTGAGAATCTGCTAATGGGCCCTTTCTCAAAAAATAAACAACAAATAGTATAAACTAAGTGTAGAAATATTTACAAATTATTTTTGCTTCCGAGTTAACCGAAGGTAACGGAAACTATGCGATCGTACCGAAGAACGAAACATTTTTAGGTAGCCGATTTCAAAAATTCCAAGACAGAAATCCGTTTCAGACATCAGGGAAACATTTTTGGTCCTGTGCCTGTCTGTCTGTCGCTCAATTTTTGCGAACCATCGTATATCTTAAAAACTACACAACCGATTTTAATGAAGTATGTATGGTAGGTCATAATTAGCTCATTGTTGGTCCCGTACATACATAAGTTGCAACCTACTGCACTCATTTGTTTCTCTTCCACAAGCGCACAAACATACATTTATTTACATCTATATCTTCGAAAGTATTTATTATGATATGTTTAAAACTTTTATAGTTTGTTGAAAGTAACCCACAGATAGCCACCGTTTAATTTGATCCATATGCGCTCTTTAACTTTTGGTAAATTATTATTTAAATTCATGTAAAAATTATTTAGAAAAATTAAAATAAACGGGGGAAACAATTAAACAATTAGACAATTTGTAAAAGTATAAAATTAATAAAGTACATGATAGGATGCGAGGAATCTATGTGCCACACTAATTGGCAGTCTATTTTACTTTCCTATACCTAAGCTTAATATAAACTACAATATTGTTACAAATAGTGTTAACCAAGTTCAGGGACATTTAAAAATTCTTTTACATAAATTTACTTAAATTATAAAAATTGTATTAATTTATTTTGTCTAATTATTTATTTTCCTCCTTTTTATTTCCAAGCTTGCCAAAAGAAACGCATGCATTGTGATCGAACTGAAAGAGAAAGTATTGTGACGGCGCGAAAATTTCAAATTTCAACTAAATCATAACTTTGTCTGAAGTTGTCGTCGGGCACTTAAACGATACTGACCGACAGACAGACATGATGCATATTTTGCTGCTGTGACAAAACAATTCTCTTTATATAAAACTTTCTCACTGTGTTTCATTTGACAGCATCTCGCTAATATCATTTATACTTGAAGTTTTACGAATCTTCTCCATTATATATATAAATACTGTAGTTTTGTTACTGTTATAAATATATAGGATTGCTTTATCTTTATGTACTTATTGTGCTTTATTTATGTACATTTATACTATTTCAGATCAGATTAATCACTGAAACAATGTGACAGTTTTAAACAAGTGGTTGTTTGTTCTTACTGTACTACAGTCTATAAGATTAGAGTTGGCACAATCAAAAGGCGGGAAAATTTTGAGGGAAACGATTTTATTGGTCCCCCATGTTGAATGCGACTTCAGAAAAAAATGCTCTACTCTATCCCTGTTCCACAAAAAAAAAAAAAATAACATGGCAACACCGATTTTCCTTTTTTATAACCCTAAAACTACCTCGCCTTCGATTATGTGCCAACTCTAATCTCATAGACTGTAATTCTCTCTAGAATACAATTATTAGAATACGGTACTACGGTTCCCGCAACGCACTCTTGTATTTTACTACGTTTTTATTAGCTTGCTTTCTTGTTTGTTTGTTTGTGGGTCCGGTACAAATCTTGCAATTGATTTTTAACAAACTTCCCCAGGAGCTAAACATTAGAAACTTTTAGAGTAGATCAGAACACGATGACAATGCATTCTTTTGATACTTTTATCCTTCTTTCAGCAGAATTTAATTGGTTTTCAGCAAATTTTGGTGTTTGGAAAGTTAGTTCAGAAAAAATCCGCAATATGGAAGGTTCCGCAAGTTAATTTATATGTTTTGACGTGACCCATATTTACGAGACAACAAATTTAAAAACGTAGAATATAATAAGTTCTTTTTATATTGTAATTATTTTCCTTATTATTGTTGAAAGAAAGGGAATCACACTTGTGTGTATAAATTATAATATATACTTTTGTCTAAATAATCATGTTGATAAAGAGACATAATCTCTTCAATGAATTTTAAGGTAGAAAGACACTACTATCACGTCACGTGACATCACGTGAAGTGATAATAGTGTGGCTGCAATCTATACAAACCTTACTAAATCAACATCGCACACTTTTTCCACGTGATATAACGTCAAGTGATGTCACGTGAAGTGATAATAGTGTGGCTGCAATCTATACAAACCTTACTAAATCAGCACCGCACACTTTTTTAACGTGATATCACGTCACGTGATGTCACGTGAAGTGATAATAGTGTGGCTGCAATCTATACAAACCTTAATAAATCAGCACCGCAAACTTTTGTCACGTCATATGATGTCACGTGATGTCACGTGAAGTGATAATAGTGTGGCTGCAATCTATACAAACCTTACTAAATCAACATCGCACACTTTTTTCACGTGATATAACGTCACGTGATGTCACGTGACGTTATATCACGTTACCAAGGGCCAGCCTCAGCTACTTGGCGGGTCGCAGGTGGCGGATAGCGGATGGCCCTTAGATATAAGGGTTAGCTACGAATAAGGATATGTTTATCCAAATAAGTAGTCCCGGACCGAGGCGGCAGCAATAGCAGAGCGTGGAGCTAAATCCCACAGGCTTAAGGACGTTGCTGTGACGTGGCGAGTAAGTGCCGCCACTAAATAAGCGCTTAACATGCTGCCTTGCATGTAGAGGGGGGACCTCAAAGGCTAAGAGGGAATCTCTGACAGAAAGCAGTGGTCAGATCAGGATCACTACAGCTGTGAGCACTCTGATTTAAAACTCCTGGTCCTCCAGGTTGGGGGTTGGGCGTAGGGCTAACAACCCGACTCCGGAAAAAAAAACCCTGTTACGAAACCAAAAGAAAATGCCTCGAACAGGACTGGATTTTTGGATAGAACTCGGAGAGTCAACGGAATTTTCTTAGCTACGTGGAATGTAAGAACTTTATCGAGACCCGGAGCACTAAGATCAGTGAAAGTGGAGCTGGAAAGGTATAAAATCGGCATTGCAGCACTTCAGGAGATAAGATGGCCTGGTAACGGAATATTTCAGAGCGGAGAGTATGTGTTGTTCTACAGTGGAGGAGATAATAGAAGGAATGGAGCAGGTTTTCTCGTTGATAATAAGCTTAGAGCAGCAGTGCTAAACTTTAATGCAATCAGTGACAGGTTAGCGACGTTAAGAGTAAAGGCTAGATTTTTTAATGTCACTATTATATCCGCTTATGCACCAACAGAGGAAGCTGAGGAAGAAGAGAAGGACCTTTTCTATAATGCCCTTTTTGATACTTACGATAAAGCCCCGAAGCATGATGTAAAAGTAATTTTGGGAGACTTTAATGCTAAAATCGGTAGGGAAGACATATATCGGGACATTATAGGAAAGGAGAGTTTGCACTATGAAACAAATGAAAATGGATCAAGGCTTACGGATTTTGCAGCAAGTAAGGGTATGAGAGTGAGGAGCACACAATTTCCAAGGAAGAACATTAGGAAAGCAACGTGGGTTTCTCCGGATGGGAGAACTCAAAACCAAATTGATCATTGCTTGATTGATGCTAGGCATGCTACTAGCATTACAGACATTCATTCGTGTCGAGGAGCGGACTGCGACTCGGACCATTTTTTGGTCAGAATTAAGTACGTTGCGAGGTTAGACAGTAGCAGATCGTCGAAAAGAGAAAAGGCAGAGGAAAGATTTAATGTGGACAAGTTAAAGGCGGAGGAAGTCAGGAGGGGCTACAAAGAAAAGGTGGAAGCGCTGTTAGAGCAACAAGACCAACAAGAGGAAGGAGGGTTGGAGAAAAACATAGAAACGAAGTGGGAAGAGCTAAAGGAAGTTGTCAAAGAAGCGGCTGAAAGTAATCTTGGAAGAGTGGAAAGGAAGAGGAGAGAGGACTGGTATGACGAGGAGTGTGAAGAAGCAGTTAGATTAAGAAACCAGGCACGAGAACTCGCACTGCAAAGGGATACCAGAGGAAGGAAGGAAGACTTTAAAGAGAAAAGACGAATTGCCAATAAGATTTGTAGAAGGAAAAAAAGAAAATTCGAGAGAGAAAAGCT
>KZ651391.1:393868-419560 GCA_001010745.2 Gerris buenoi
ACGCATGTGCAAAAAACAGTTCTTTTAAAATTCTAATATTTAATTATAATTTAATTAAAATTTTATATTTATTTAAATATTGCACGATAAAAAGAACTTTTTATATTCTATGTTTTTAAATTTTCTGCCATAGTCATAAATCATAAATTTGAAACCTGTCAAAATGAAGATTTTAAATAATGGGACATGTCAAAACAAATAAAATAGCTAGCGGATTTATTCCGAACTAACTTTCGATACAGCAAAATTTGCTAAAAATAAATTAAATTCTACTGAAAGATGGCTAAAAGTATTAAAATAATGCATTGTCATTGTGTTCTGAGCTATTGTAAAAGTTTCAAATGTCTAACTACTCGGGATGTTAGTGAAAAATCGATTGCAAGATTTGTACTGGACAAACAAACAAACAAGAAAGCAAGCTAATAAAAACGTAGTACAAATATGTGATGGTGACACAGACATCTGTACAATAAGTAGGGTAAGGAGTTGACAATATAAAGCATATTTTTTTCTAATCTTTAATAACAATAAAATACCTTATACGTTTTATTTTGGAGGCTCTGCCTTCTCCTCCTTCAAAACTTATTCGGACATAAAAAAAAAAAAAAAAAAAAAAAAAAAATCTTGGATTATATTTAATAGTTTTACATATTTTACACATTTGAGTTACTATAGAAATTCTAAGGTAAGAAAACACAATTTTAAAACTGTGTAGCAAATGATCTCAATGTTCCATTTGTCCGTGACCCATCTATATCTCGATATCAAAAAATTCCATCAGTCCTTATCCAATTACCCTAAATCCTTTAGTAGAACTTCTTGCTTCCTAAACCATCCCAGCTAACCCACCTCGCCTCCTTAGGAGACAGTGGCCTAGAGATTTGCTTAACTTGAAATGAATATACTAATAACTAATTATCACCAAACTTATCATCCCCATTTTTAATATTATTATTCTTGTATTATTATTTTAAATGTATTTGTTTATTGTAATTAACAAATAAATTTACACGCCAAAAGGATTAGTCAATGGACTACTCCTTTCCGTGTTATTCACCGCCCAAAAAAAAAAACAAAAAAACAATGTACATCAACAACACTTATAACATTGAAATTTATGTAGTTGTGTTAGTCAATAAAAATTATTTGAAAAAAAAAAAAAAAAAAAAAAAAAAAAAAAATCTTGGATTATATTTAATAGTTTTACATATTTTACACATTTGAGTTACTATAGAAATTCTAAGGTAAGAAAACACAATTTTAAAACTGTGTAGCAAATGATCTCAATGTTCCATTTGTCCGTGACCCATCTATATCTCGATATCAAAAAATTCCATCAGTCCTTATCCAATTACCCTAAATCCTTTAGTAGAACTTCTTGCTTCCTAAACCATCCCAGCTAACCCACCTCGCCTCCTTAGGAGACAGTGGCCTAGAGATTTGCTTAACTTGAAATGAATATACTAATAACTAATTATCACCAAACTTATCATCCCCATTTTTAATATTATTATTCTTGTATTATTATTTTAAATGTATTTGTTTATTGTAATTAACAAATAAATTTACACGCCAAAAGGATTAGTCAATGGACTACTCCTTTCCGTGTTATTCACCGCCCAAAAAAAAAAACAAAAAAACAATGTACATCAACAACACTTATAACATTGAAATTTATGTAGTTGTGTTAGTCAATAAATTTTTTTTAAAAAAGAAAAAAAGTGTAGCAAATATTCTAGGAACAAAGACACCGTTAGTGTCAAGTCGAGGACAATGCCAGTAATAAAGCACCAGTAGTGGGTTTAGGTTTAGAGGAATACCACTGAAATGCACTATGGAATGGTTTGGGGGATTAATATGGTATGGTTTGAGGATTAATATGTAATGGTTTGGGGATTAATATGGAATGGTTTGGGGGATTAATATGGTATGGTTTGGGGGATTAATATGGAATGGTTTGGAGGATTAATATGGTATGGTTTGGGGGATTAATATGGTATGGTTTGAGGATTAATATGTAATGGTTTGGGGATTAATATGGAATGGTTTGGGGGATTAATATGGTATGGTTTGGGGGATTAATATGGAATGGTTTGGAGGATTAATATGGTATGGTTTGGGGATTAATATGTAATGGTTTGAGGATTAATATGGAATGGTTTGGGGATTAATATGGTATGGTTTGGGGATTACCTCCTAGTTTATAAAAGTAGTGTTTATTTTAGTTTGTTTTTGCTAACAGTACTTTCCAGTTAGTTCACAGGTCAACTTGAGTCAGATACCCGCCCAGTATCATTCCAGATTCCACCTGTAACTCTGGTTGATGAAGGTTATTATGTTCTTCTAGTCTTGTAACCTTTCCTGTAAGTTAGTGTTTTTATTTATTTATTGACCATGCCAAAGCAGGCCCCGATTTACCAATGGGCAGACTGGACAATTGCAAAGGGTGGCAATTTCTAGGGGGCAGATTTTGTTTTTTTAGATTATTTTTATTTCCAGAACGACGGTAAAAAAGAACAAAAAAAGACTCAACTAACTTGCGTAGGCTACGTAAGAGATGGTTACAAGCAAGTACTGCTGGATTAACATGATGTCTGGACTAGAAAGCAGTGGCGGCGGTAAGATATTGGGGGCCCCCTGCAATCTTTAAGTGGGGCCCCTCTATTTCCCTTCCAGGGGCCCCTAGATCCCCGGGGCCCACTCGCGCCGCGGGGTCTGCGGGCCTGTTATCGCCGCCACTGCTAGTAAGGTCTAGATTAGCCAAACTCCACTGTAGAAAAATATTAGCTTTCAAAAATATTTTCCACACCTACATTATTAGTACATAATATGTAGGCAGAGATACTAGTATTAGAATAGAATTAACATCTACTTTGGAGTTTTTTATGGATTTGTTTTAATTTTCTCTGGGTGAAATAAAAAAAATAAAAATTAAATTATCAGCAGTATTCATTGTATAGCTCAATAAAAATTGTTATTCATAAATTTCTTTGTATTCATATTCAGTAGGGTCGTGCCTCAAAAATCGCACTTTAGGTATAAAATTGCACTTAGATCTGTAGTCACCCAGCTTTAAATTTATCGTAGACATCATAACAGTTTGCGAGTTATCAGTTATATTTTGACAATGTTGGAAAATCCGAAAAATTGGGGTGGGGAGCCAATGAAAGGTCAGTATTTTGAATTCTAGAAGGTCGTGCCAACTAAACAAACAAAAATGTCACTGACCCCACCCCTCCCACAGGCGTAGTGACTTCATTTTTTTCCTCATTTAGATTGACCAATATGAGTGTCAAAAGTCACAACTTGTAATGCACATACTGTATAGGGAATCCAATCCCGCACGAAATTTTCGATCCCGGGATTTCGGGACCATAAAAACGAATCCCGGGACCAATCCCGGGATTGGCCAAATTCCAACTAGATTGATAAAAAGCCTAAAATCAAGTAATTATGATGTAGTATTATTTATTTTATTATTATTATAACAAAATAAGCCATATTTATTCAGCATTTTTTATGTTAAAAAAATATATATTTATAAACAGTAAGCAAACTTTATAAGCAAAAACATTTTACATCAATGTGGTCAGGTATAGATAGGTAGTAGAACGTAAATTAAGAAACAAGTTAAAGAGTGTTTTTTAATAAATAAGTAATATATTTAACACGGAAACGGTTGCATTTTATTGGTTCAATTATAAATGCAATTTCATTGTTAAAATTAAAAAAAAAAAGAATTATTAATATATATACTAAGTAAAAGATGTACATAATGAAAACAACTAATTATCCTGTAATACATTTTAGCAACAAACTCTGTATACTTAAAATTTTCATAAAAAAATGCTATTAGGATTTAGAATTATTTAATACCTCTTTAGTCCACATGTTGCAGTCAACAAATCACAGAAGTCTGTCTACTCTTACTATGCTACTTATTGCAATCTACTATCCAAATAATATTGTCTATTCAAGTAATTTGTTTGGTTATTTATTTAGTTCACTATTTATAAATAAATTATGTTATTTATTTAGAAAATCTATTATTCTCTTTATTACACAGTACTTGTAGGGGCCTGGATGGCTCGGAGGCTAGAGTGCTTGCTGTTCGATAACGCAAGTTAAGCAGCCTCGAGCATGGTTAGTAGATGGATGGGTGAGCGCTTCTGACCACAACTCTGGGTTCGATTCCCGGACCGGGCCCCCTCTCAATGTCCACCCAGCATTGTTTAAATAAATGGGAAGCTCCTCGAAAGAGTGGTGCCACCAGGTTTCGGCCTGGAAACCATGATGATGACACTCCTGGTTGTATTACAACCAGGAGGGGAGTCATGGTTAACGACCACATCTTCACACGAGAGTGAAAATTTCGGTCCCTAACCCGGGTTTGTTCAATGGGCCCACCTAAGTGGCCTATGTCTTCGGGTGTAAAAGCCCCCCGGAAAAAAAAAAAAATAAAATAAAAAAATAAACAGTACTTGTACTAGTCAAAATACCGAATAACATCAAAAATTTACAAATCCCGAAATCCCGGGACTGTTACTTTACAATCCCGGGACTGCCCTAGGGGTAAAACAGCTCGGGATCCCGGGATTGGATTCCCTAATACTGTAGTACATAATAAGGTTTGTTCCCACCACACCTCAAACTAGTTTCAAACTGTACGACGCATGTGCAAAAAACGTTCAAATGTGTGTTTTAGCAATAAACGTTCAAATGTGGTCCAATGTGTGGTCCAAACCAGTTTGAAGTGTGGTTGGAACAAACCTATATAGTTTCACGAAAAGGGAAATTACATAGAAATACTCTAAACATAATATAAACATTATTATATTTTTAAATTTTGTGTAAAACATTTTTTAAAAAAAGGTTCAAAAATAATCGTGCAAACATTAAATATATAACAAGAAATATAATATTTCAATACTGTAATACATATTATTAAATGAAAAGACACAAACATTTAGTTTAGCAACTCTTTGAAAACATAGTTACACTCATTATGGAAACATTAATTTTGATTTTAGTCAGATATTTTGATTAAATTATTGCACATTGTATTAGTATAGGTTTCATAAATGCTTAAGAGTGCATTTATTATATTTATCACATCATTTTCATGAAAAATTAATGAAATTAAATTGAAATTTTTTGACATTATGTTTGAAGATTTATAGATCAAGTTAGTTTTGTAAAGAGTTAAGTTAATTGATGAGTTATTTAAAAGGGTGTGTTGGGTCTCTTTGCTATGTAGTCTTTAAGCTTGGGATGCGTGTTGACTTTGTTGATAAGTTCATGTACTCCAGGGTACTTCGCTGTTATCTCGTGCTGAAGAACTTTGTTCATTGTTTGACACATCGATGTGATCACTAGATCTGCCCAAGATAACTAAAACAAATAAATAAAAAAATATTAAAAATAATAATAAAATAATAAAAAAATAATAATAATTAAATCATAGTAATAGTGTTTATTTAATATTATATATTAAATACAGTCGTCATTTGTTAATATGAGCCATCAATAATACAATTACTTGATAATTAGAACTTCTCCGCGGGTCAGTTTGGTAAATCGAAGAACACAAAAAAACAATACACACTTGACACACTCAGTACGAAGCCATTATCTCCGCTGATGGATTGAAAGATATCTATAATTCCAAACGGAGGTTCCTCCCAACTTTGTAATTCCAAGTTTTACCAGAATAATTGTGACATATCTTATTAATTTACTATTTAATTTCTATGAAGTGTTTACTGTTTACAATCTCTCCATTAATTGCATACTTATATAAAACCAAAGTGGAGGAAAATGAATTTTCAGCATTGGTCACAGTAGAAAATGATCTAGACCGGGGATGCCAGGCATCAATGCAGAAAAAAAAAAAAAAAAAAAATAGCAATTATTATTTTAATTAATAACTTTTTTTTACTAAACAAATCTAACATACGCATAAAATGTACATATTTAATTTATTTTATACCAGTAGGGAGAAAAAGTTATGATTTTGGATTAGTTTAGAGGGACTAAAGTAAGTCTTTTCTTCCCTGAACTCAAAAATTAGGGAGAAAATTAAAAGTAGAGAGAAAAATTAAAAGCAGAGAGAAAAATTAAAAGTAGAGAGAAAAATTAAAAGCAGAGAGAAAAATTAAAAGTAAAGAGAAAAATTAAAAGCAGAGAGAAAAATTAAAAGTAGAGAGAAAAATTAAAAGCAGAGAGAAAAATTAAAAGTAGAGAGAAAAATTAAAAGTAGAGAGAAAATGGTATATTGAAAGTGTTACCTTTCCATTGACGAAGTATCCGTCGTTGGTTTTGACCATTTCCTCCAGTTTGGAGAAGTAGAAGGGAATCTTCTCATTCAGCAAGATCTCCTTCTGCTTCTCCTTGGCTGCTGCATCAGGCTCTCTTATGAACTTGGAGAAATCTATAAACACATTTATACAATCTTTAATTGTTTTGGAAAAGGATTCATAATGTAACTTTTTAGTTAAGATAACTAAGATTTCAATTGTATAATAAATTGCGACCATGTCCAAACACCTCTCTGCACTACTACAAAAAGGAACACCAAAGTCACTTGTTCGCAGTAAGCTTTACTACTTTCGACAAACCATCTAAAATTCATAAAAATCAGATGAGTACTTTTGAAGATATAGGTGTAAATAAATTTACATTTATCTACGATTGATACGAAATAAAAAGATTTGATTCCTGTTAGAAGTGATTATATTCGTAGTTGTATTCATTGCGCATGCGCATTTCATAATTTTTTCACCTTATCGCACATTTTGAGTACGTATTTTTTTTTACGTTGTTTGTTTAATTGAAGTAAGTTTAAGTGTTTTTTTTTTCTGTAATTTTTATTAAAAATCAAACCACGGTACGCAACTTATGCGAAAACTGAATTTTTCTTTGCTCGTGTGGTCTTACTACCCTTGTTGTCATCGATCGGGTGCAAACTCCACACTCGCATGCAAAATGCTACTTTCCGAACTAGACGCGTAATGTACTATTTTAATTTATTGTTAGTCTGTTTTCTATGCATAAATAATATACTTTTTTTCATTACTGGTATTCTCCTTAACCTAGTAACACTTCTGCATTCATTTTGCATTAAAAGCTTTAAACATGCTAATTAAATATTTAAAATGTTTACCTATCCTGAAGTCATGGAAGATATCGACGACCATGTCGATCTGGAGGGCCTCCCAGTCATCCTGTCCGGCCAAGCCAGCCTTCTTGGCTAAATACCGGCAGATGGCGCTGGACTGACAGATCTCCTTACCGTCCACTTCCAACACAGGCAGCAGTCCAAACTTGTAATCTAACATTGTAAAACACAATTATATCTCTATTAATTTCAAATAGCACGAGGAATAATAAAAAGGCCAAACATAATTAAACACATAACTAAACTATATAATATAAGATATTATATAAGTATAACTTTTTTTTTTTTTTTTTTTTTTTTTGAAAAAAAACCTTTATTAAATAATAAAGTTGATACATAATAATAAATTTAGTTCATTAATTCCATAATATTGTAATCAATTTAAAATTATAGGGGTCTTTTCTGTTAATCCCCCCCCCCACGCTATCCGGGCGCTTTTTCGCGTATACAAGGTTGCACCTTTTAACTTTTATGGGTCATTCCGATATTCCACAACTATCTAGTGTACAATAGGCTAAAAAACCACTCACTAGGTTGAAAACTTTACTATTTATCGGTATACATACCTATATAACTACTTTTTCCGACCTCTGTCCAATTCAATACAATACTGATAAAAGGCCTTATTATTTATTGAATAACCATATGAAACACATTTTTTGACCTTTGTCACCAAAACAATGGAGTGTAGATATTGTTGTTATCTCAATATAGTTTTGAGAGAAAACCTAATATTCTAATTCCTATTGGTGTTAATAGACGCGTCTTTGCGTCGAGAGTTGGGAGTCCAATATTTACAAAGTATCACACGTCTTTGTCCATCTTGCCATGACATGTCATTTTCTCTCTGACAACTTTATTCACTGTCTTTCCAATAAAAAAATATGAGTTTCAAGCCGTAAGTTGTGTTTTTTTAACCTTTTACTTTCTTTAAATGTGTTTATTTATGTATGTATGCCAATAAGAAATGAGGTGATCTACCTAACACATTGTTTTTTTAGCTTTCTCTACACTAGACAGTTGTGGAATATCGCAATGACCCATAAAAATTAATGGGTGCAACCTTGTATATGCAAAAAAGCGCCCAAAAGGCGTGGGGGGGGGGGGGGGGGATTAACAGAAAAGACCCAATTATAGCACTCTATAAGGTTATTTATCCACTAGAGAACATTGAGTCCTGAGGTGCGGAGAATTTTTCATTTTGTATTTTTTTTTAAAAGTGAAGGATTTTTTTTTTTTTTTTTTTTTTTGAACTATTGAAGAAGATAATATCTTCTGTGAAAAAATAATGCCTGGTGCTAGAAAGTTGACATTTTTACGAACGCAGTTACTTAAATATTGGTTGTGTGTATTCTATATCAGAATAACATTCCCAGTTTTAAAATAAATAAACCATACAGTCCAGGAGATAGCGTGTAAAATAAGTTTCTGACTAACATCAAGCTGGAATTTTGTGTAGAAGTTAATCTTTTAGTGTCAATATGTTTTAGTGTGTAATATGCGGTTGTTTTAATAACCCAGTATTGGTTGTTAAAAAATTGCACGACCCACAGTACAGTAAATAGCATAACTCTCCTTTAAATTATATTATTAAAAGCGGTAAGAATAATGCAACAATAGCAGTCAAATAAGAAATGCTTACTTTAAGTCTGTTAATCAATGATTACAATTTACTCTTGATGTGATCGTTTACGTTTTGTTGCGATCCCACCAATTCCGATTTATTTTTCCAAATGCTTATCGCCAAGCAATTTCATACAGATGAATTTAGCCTATTAAAATTATTCTGAAAAGGCTCCAAAAATATTAACTTATACACAAAATTCTAGCTTGAAGTTAGTCAGAAAGTTTTTTGCACACTCCAGGACTATTATGAATAAAGATGACACTATGTATTTTCAAAATTTGAAATAGAATTGAATTTAATCAATAGCTGGCCATACACGGACGCTCTTTCATTTCGAAAATCGTGGCATGTGCAAACGGGAGAGGAAAGAGGAAAGGAAAGAACGGGAAAGGAAAGTGAGGAGATAATTTACCCCGTAAGTTTTTCCCTTGGTAAATCGTGTCATGGGGAAAAGGGAGAGGATACGTGAAAGGATACGGGAGAGGAAAGAGTGGCAAGGGTAAATAGGAACAAATTTTAGGACAAAGGGATTTCTCAAGTGATTGCATGGCGCGTTATCATTTGAAAGAAAAAACGTTGGTGTATGGGAGAAAGCCTTAATTTATCGTGTCCTTTGGCCTCGCACGTTGTTCGTCAACATGGCGTGGGGCGAATCCCTTCCCGTTTTCCTCTCTTGTGTTAACGTCCACTAACTCACATGATAATCAGAAGGATATTTTTCGCGAATCGTTTGTCAAATCATTTCCCGTATTGTCATGGCGTGTGATACAGTCCACTAACACACGAGCTTTAAGAAATGATTCGCAAAGACGCCGCGATTTTCGAAATGAAAGATCCGTCCCTGTATGGCCAGCTATTAAGTCTATTTTTACTATCTGTTCTATTATTTGATATTATGCTCTAACTAGATTACGTTGACTAACGTGTACATACTCTTCTTGTGATTGGGCCAGTCTGCACGCTCTAGACGAACATCCTCAAATTCCTGTCCCAAGTAGGCGAAGAGAAGCCTGATAGGCTCACCAAGGCCCATCAGATTGAAGTAAGTCAACTTGTACTTCACCATATTGTTTCTGAAATCATATTTACCTGTCGTTAGAAAAAATTGCATGGAATGAAATCACTTTGGATTTTTTATTTTTCTAAGACCATATTTTTATCACGTCACAAAGATATACCTAAAGCGAAGTCCAAATATATATATATATATATTTTTTTTTAATATTTATTTATTTATTTTTTATTTTTAAACATTCTGCCAATAGGGTGGCACATAACTTCCTCACATTCTATTTGGTATACTTTTATGATTTTATACAATTAAAACCTATTATTTAATTTCCCCCTGTTTTTCAAAACAGTCAACATTTATATTAATTAAAACTAGGAGGCTCCGCCCCCTACTCGCTTCGCTCGTCAACCCCCCAAAAGCGGCCGCCGCGCGGCTGCTGCCTAGTATAGAGTAATAGAATTATTTATTTTGTCTATTTACTATGAGAACTGAGAACCGAGGACCGTTATAAAAGTTTAAGTCCTCTTTAATAGTTTTTGCACTTAAAATATAGGTGTTACCTCGGAACAAAAATATCCACTTACCGGGGACCGTGCGCCCATGGCGCTCTAAATAAAAGCGATTTTGTTTTTAAAAAAATTGCTCGAAAATGAAGAAACAATTGAAGTTGAAGAAACAACTTTTTTATGATTTAATAAATTTCTTGTTAGATCATTATAATATCCTTGACAAACTTATATTATTTTTATAGTGCCACTCTGAATGTTTAATTTGAACTGAATTTAAAATTTTGTCATTAGATTGATAAGTACGCTGAGTGTGAAAGCAAACCTTAATATAAGGCAAGCCACACTTGTTTATATTTTGTAAATAAAGTGTTTATATATATTACAGTTTTGATTCATTCATTGCTGCCTTCTTTTCCAATTCAATTCGTACGCTTTCAAAAATATATAAATCGGTACAGTATTTAAATGTGAACTCAAGTTTCATGAAACCAAATGAAAATACAGTTTCAAGAAACGCAGTGTGCTCCTTTCTGTATGTTTTAAATCTTGTGTTTTCATGATACTAAAGTTTCACGTTTCATCAGACTAGTTTCTTCAGTGGCACAGCGCCTTACTGAATTAGGTACAGTCTAATCTTTAAAGGTCACACCTGTTAATATAGTTGTTACATACAAAAAAGAAGACTACACACACGGTTTTTGTAAACAGCATTTACTTTACCCTTTTATAAATACCATTATTAATTATTTCCAAACTTACAATTAGCACAAACAAAACGAGGTAATCTGGGCGAGAGCGGGAACCGAACAGCTTCCCACGCTTCGTTGGAAGCTGCAGGGTTGCCCTACTCACTCATAGAGGCAACACACAAAAAAAAACTAAAACTAGAAACAGCGCGAAACATAAGTTAAACGCAACAATAGTAATTATAATTTTGGTTCATTATTCAGTAATTAATTATTAGTGTTTGCTACCACAATAACTTGACAACTAATTAATATACAGTGATGGAATTTCATTTACTTAATTGTATACATATTAACATGTAAATTAATTATTACAGTCCCAGTACAAAAGCAGATCCAACAATATCTTGGTCTCTTAATGTAACAAATAAGTATTAATTACTATTTTTTCTATTTAATTATTATATTATTTTATTTGTTCCAATTGTCTATACTCAGTAAACTAGAATTTAAGCAAAATTAGTCGTTTTATCAGAGAATTTGTCCATCTTACTCATAATGAATAAATTCTAATACCCTATATCAAATTATTACCCCCTCCCCTTTAGTTGCCCCCCTCCCCTAGGTGGATTATCCTTTAGTTAGTTATTAGTTAATAAAATATGACCAACTAATGTGTTCAAAACAGGTCAGTACTAAACATGAGCTATTTTTGGGTTTTTTGAGTTTTATTCATACTTGCTTTGAATTTATATTCAGCATCACAAGATTACAACAGTTAAAAACACTTCAATTGTTAAAAATACTAAAGCCCGCAATGCTTATATGCTTAGGGGGTTAAGTACAACCGTTTCTATAGGTTTGTTCCAACAGAGCCGCGAACGGTTCTAGAACCGTCCGGAGCATGCGCACTATCTTAAAACCGTTCCTACACGCTTCTCGGACGGTTCTGGAACTTTTAGTCCCGTGTTCCAACAGAGACACGAACGGTTCTGGGACAGTCCTAGAACCGTGAAAACAGTTCCCGGACTGAAGCAGGAACTCGGCCAGAACTACTAATACTAATGTACGGAAGCCGTGTAGGTTACACTACTACTACTGTTCAGCTATAACCTTAACATTTGTTTTCGTTTCTTTTCTTGATATCTGTTATCTCTTTACTTGCGTGTTTAGTTTCTTTCTCCACCGTTCTTCTTTACGTATTTTTTTTTTTCATGATAGTATATTGAAATAATAAAATATAATTTATATTTTATATATATTTATTCCTCATGATAATTAAAATTCCTCATAGCGACTTTGAGTTCTGTATAAAAATTACCTCATCCGATGATATATACATTCAAATAAAAGAAAAATTGTTCTTATAATTTTCTATTTTGTAGTTTTGAACCCTTTATTTGTATTTCTTAATGTGTGGTTGACCTTTTCTTATATAAGGGTCTATTTCTAATAAGCCAAGATAAAATTTACATTTTATCTTCATCTTCTGAATCGCTATATTTCGCCCTCCGATTGGTTAGGGCTTCTTCAGGCTCATAACAATCTTGATGTATTTTTTGTAAAATGAGTCAAAAAAACAACTACTGGCGTCTGGCGAGAGACTTGGAAACTTCTCCCAATATCAATAGTATCAATTTATGTATCTTATATTTTTTATTTCATTAAAATGGAAGTATGGTGATACCCTCCAAAACTGATTCCGAGATCCCTGTAAGGGATCTCGGAAGGAGGGGTCTTACGAACCCGGGGATATCATTAAAATCCGTTTCCGTTTCATATATATATAATTTATATATTATATGACAGTGCCCTGTGCGTACGTATGTATGTATGATGTAGGTTCGTAAGTAAATAAACCTCGATAACAACATCGACTGTGCTTAGTGTGTGATAGCGACTCATCATAGAAGAGGTGTAGTTCAATAACCAAACATCGTCTTCACACAAAATAATTGTATTTGTAACAATTTGACCGGTTTCGGCTGTTCTAATGCAGCCTTCTTCACATAATCTACAAATTCTATAACATCGCTATAAATAACTGCTCTCTCTAACATTGCTTTAAGACATATCGTACCTATCGAGGTGCGGTTTGCGGCATTTTTTAGAAATTTTGTCGGAAAAACTGATGGCGACGATTCCGATTGTATCAATACTTTCCACACCGATGATTAATGTTTAAAAAAATGACAATTTATACAAACAAATTTTTAATTGGCAACTGAAATTAAAAGACAGGATTGTTACGAGGCTGACGAATCCCAAATGTGAGAGCGAAATATAATCATTTAAACCAATTTATAACTCATAAAACGATTTGTCGATGTGCATTCTTATAAAACTTTGCTGAGTTTACAATAGAATAAGAATATGTTCATAAGTAATCCATTTCTGTGTGATGTGAAACAAAAACAAATTAGAGAGAGAGATACGACATGAAGATGAAAACAAGAGATAGGGAGGTAACCTAAAGGTTGCAGTTCTGAAACAGTTCTAAAATCGTTCCAACAGGCTCCTCTTTTTGAACCAGTTCTGAACCAGTCCTCATAGACGCATGCGCATTAAAAAATCCTGAACTGGTTCTAGAACCGTTCTGGAATTGGCTGTTGGAACAAACCTTATGTTAATATTTTAAGTACAACCGTCGTCTAGAAACTAGAAAGTCGATTTTTACAAGAATTAAAGATCAACGTAGCAAACGTTAAAGAACACAGACGGTTAAAATTAATCAGGGGCTATCTACGGGCTACTTTCGACAAACCATCTAAATTTCATAAAAATCAGATGAGTAGGGGAGACTGTACCTTGATCATAGTGTACATTGGATCACCCTTTAGTTTGTTGGAAGATGCTGCTATCTACGTGATAGAATTGTACTAAGACAATGTTAATACTTAGTCAAGTCCTTGCAAGCCTGACAGTTGTTGTCCATGTGCTGTTGTTTTCGAATAAAATAAAAATAACATTTTTTTTTACCTCAAAAAGTAACAACTTTTGGTTCCACTCTTTATTTTTTTTAAAAATTGACAATTGTGTTTTGTCTTTTAAATCACATTGTATCTGAATCACTACTTATTGGTGAGTAATTTGTTATGCCATATTTCAGTTTTAAACCTAACCTAGAGTGTTGAGATGGTTAAGTTTGGAAAAATGCACCATCATGTACCTTGGATCACAACAATGTTTTTACCGGAAAATATTGTGGAAAACTGCTAACCCAAGTCGAATTAAGTGGTTCTGCTAAAACAATGGGCAGTTGAGGTTCCATGAAGAATTTTCTAACTTTAACGTTTTTTAACGATTTTTAAATAATTTGTATAACATTTATAAACAATTAAAAATTATACAATACAAATCTAATAAAAATGATTACAATAAAAATTCCTGTTCAAAAAATGTTGTTTTTAATCCATTTTATTCTCCTTAAGGTACATGACGTTGCTGATATTAGGAATACTAAGACGTGATCAATGGTACATTATGGTCTTGTATCATTGATCACATATTAATAAAATAGAAATATATTTTTTCCCCCTATAACTGTTTAATATTTAAACTCTCAAAAAATACATAGTATGTAGAAATAATGGTGTTATCAGGAGAGACTATTTCCATTATTATATTTTAAAAAATGGCTTTTTAAAAAATTCAAAAGTAAATTTTGATCCAAGGTACAACAGTCTCCCCTACTTATGAAGTTATAGGTGTAAATAAATGTATGTTTGTACGCATGTGAAAGAGAAACTATTAAGCGCATAAGGTTGAAACTCATATTGGACCAACTATGGGCTAGTTATGACCTACCATCCAAATTTCAATATAATGGGGGATAACATCATGTTTGCGCAAACATGATGTTTGTCGTGTATGGCCTAAATTTGCCCCACATCAGGTTTGTGTAAAAATTTTTCACAAAATGTTTGATTGTGTATGGGGGCCTTTATATATATTACATTCCATTACTAAGAATATAATACACTCCAAATTGTAGTTTAGAATCTAGTTTTTCAAAAAAAATATATATTGAGTCTAAACCAAGTAGTATAGTAATTTTTTCTTTTTTCTTTTGGGTTTTTGTCCCGTTCGACAGCTTATTATAGGTCATTACAAGACAGGGGTTATCCGAACACTTTACTCATCTACTCGATGAGGACAATGAATCGGAACTAGAATGATGAACAATAGATATAAAATATTAAATTTTAAAAAAAAAAAAAAAAGAAGAAGTTTAACTTTGCCGTTGCCGGTCCAAAGCCCGGATGCAAAAGAAGGGTGGGACTTTTTTTTTTCTTTTTTTTCGTCATGTTTAAGAAAAATTATCAATGTATTATATGAAATATGTAAAAAATAATAAATAAATGAAAAAAGTTATTTAATCCAGTTATTCATAAAATGTACATTACTTTTAATTTTTTTATATGTATATATAGAATTAAAAATTATTAAGTTAACATCTAAAATTAATTAAAAATAAAAAAATAATTATAGATGAATGTAAAAAAGTAATGAAACAAGAATTATCCTAATATGATGAAAAATGTAGGAGATAATATAAAATAAATAATGTGAAAGCGTTGAAGAATAAATAGTTTTGTGTGAAGGTTGAAACGAGTCAGGCTGGGTAAGGCCGATCTGAAAATACGGCCCCGTCTGTGCAAGTCTACTTTTGATTTCTACCTCAGTACCGAAAGGGTTAATATAGTAATTAAAGTAATTAATGATTAATGATATAGTAAATATAGTAATTAAAGATATAACTGTAAATAAATGTATGTTTGGAAGAGAAACACATGGGTGCATAAGGTAGAAACTTATATGGGACCAACTATGGGCTTACTATGACCGACCATCAAAAATTTCTATAAATCTATGGTTTTTGAGATATTTTGGTTCGCAAAAATTGAGTGACAGACCGACAGACAGAAACGGGACCAAACACGTTCCCTGATGTCTAAAAAGGATTTTCGGTTTTGGAATTTTTGAAATCTAAAACATAAAACTATTTTCCTTCTTTAAAAAGATCACATGGGTTCCGTTACTTTCGATAAGCACGACAGCCAAATTAGATAAAGTTATAAATTCAATTTATTGTTGGAAATATAACTAGGTTTGGGAGACAAGGGTGAGAGTTGCATAGAGCCATTTTCATTCTGTTTCAAAAGTTGACAATAATCCAATAGACAATTTTTTATTTTATTTTTTCGTTGCTTGCTCCTAGAAATGTGTTAGCATTACCTAGAGTCTAGAGAACGTGACGAGTTTAAGTTACTAAATGCACTTACACGGTGCGAGAACATTCTTATCATTTCTTCTTTTATAAATCCCTTATCTCTTTTTCATGATTCTTTACTTTATGTTCCTTGACTTATTCCAGAAAGATATTACTGAAACTGATTGTATTTTTTTAAAGGCGCGTCCTCACTATGCCGATCGGCAAAGCCGAATTAGTGTGGACGACCGGCACGTCCACACTAATTCAGCTTCGCCGACGTGTTGAAAGCCGAACCGAAACGTGCCGAATCCAACCCGAATTGGCTCGGTCCTGATCAAAGAAAGCCAAACCGAACCAAAGTTTGTAGTATGGGCACGTCGATCGGCTTCAGTCGACAGATAGTTTTCATATAGTGAGGTTCGGAGACTATTTTCTACTACAGTGGGGGTACTCGAGATAGTTCTGGACCGATCGGGGCGTCCACACAACTAAAGTAATTTGGACGTCATACCAACGTATTGTGCCGAATGTGCCGACCGGCACAGGCCGATAGGCCTCATTCGGCATAGTGTGGACGCGCCTTAATATTATAATTTTGAGAAAAAAAAAACAAACGATTATTTACGAAGTTTAAACTCATGAAGATGGTTATCAGTTTGATAATGTTTGAACAATATAAGATAAAGATAAGAAGTATAAATAGAAATAGTTTGGTTGGATTCATGAATCAAATGAAAGAGTGGACGGTTAGATATGTTGAGCGGGGGCAATGAACTTGGAACCCCGGACAGATTCATCTTGGTGCCCGGTCAGATTCCTCTCATTTCGTAACCTTCCTGCCTCCCTCTTGTACTCTTAAGAGATTCTTAACCTACAGTGTCCTGAGTGACAATTATTTTTCATTCTATTTCTGGAAAATAAGTATGTCTCTTTTACTACGTTTTTATTAGCTTGCTTTCTTGTTTGTTTGTCCAGTACAAATCTTGCAATCAATTTTGAACTAAGTTCCCGAGTAGCTAGACATTTGAAAATTTTAGAATAGCTTAGAACATGATGACATTGCATTATTTTAATACTTTTAGCCATCTTTCAGCAAAATTGAATTTTTTTTCAGCAAATTTTGCTATATGGAAAGTTAGTTCGGAAAAAATCCACAAGTTATTTTATTTGTTTTGATACGTCCCATATTTACAATCTTCATTTTGATAGGTTTCAAATTTATGACAGAAAATTTTAAAAACGTAGTATATAAAAAGGTATTTTTATCTTGCAATTATTATTATGTTTTAAGAGATGTTTTGTTGACGGTGAAATTATCTTAAATTGAGCTTTCCACACAAAAATGTTTCTTGTTTATATTGAAATTTTACTTCTTTGCACATCCTCAAATGCGAAGTATTGCATTTATATTACGTAGAGAAAGTAGTATGAAGACGTGAAAAAAATGAATAATTACTTGTTAAGCTCTTTTTAAATTTGTTTAAAAATAAAATGATGTTGCATATGGATGGGTTTTCGGTACTTCTTTAGATTGTTACTCCCCTACGTTTTTTTGGAATGCAAATGACTTTGACTAAATAACTATTTAGACAAATGGATGTTTAGTGTAATGTACTTTGGGATAAAGGAATAACACACTTCTGTTTTTACAAGGGGATTAACAGTCTACAGCCACCTTCTTTAGATTGTTAATTCCTCCCATTTTGTTAATAGGGGGATTAACAATCTAAAGATGTACCAGGTTTTATAGGTGTGAATATGGTACGATTTACAACGTATTGCTTTAGAAACGTTTCCACCATAACTTAATATTATTACAAAATGGACATACTGCCAATTCGTGTGGCACATAGCTTCCTCGCATCCTATCACTTACTTTATTGATTTTATGGTTTTACATGTCATTATTGTCTAATTTGATAAATTATTTCCCCTGGTTTTCTAATCTTTAAATTTGCTTTTGAGGTAACGGAAGCTATGTGATCGTTCTGAAGAATGAAAACATTTTATATCTCCAATTTCAAAAAATTCTAAAACAGAAATCCGTTTCAGACATTAAATAATATTTTTGGTTTCGTGTCTGTTGAGCTATTTTTGCGAACTAACATATATATCTTAAAACTATTTATCTTATTCTATTGCAATTTGTATGGTAGGTAATTATTAGCTCATTGTTGGTCCCATATTTCAACCTTCAGCGCTCATTTGTTTCTTTTCCACATGCTAATTATTAGCCCATAGTTGATCCCATATAAGTTTCAACCTTCAGCGCTCATTTGTTTCTTTTCCACATGCTAATTATTAGCCCATAGTTGATCCCATATAAGTTTCAACCTTCAGCGCTCATTTGTTTCTTTTCCACATGCTAATTATTAGCCCATAGTTGATCCCATATAAGTTTCAACCTTCAGCGCTTATTTGTTTCTTTTCCACATGCTCAAAAATATATATTTATTTTACCCTATAGCTTCCAAAGTACTTATCTCATTTGTATGAAACTTTTATAAATGATCAAAAGTAACCCGCAGATAGACCCAGATTAATTTGAACTGATTACTTTTGATTTGAATTGATACTTTAACACAACATGTAAAAAATCAAAACAATTTTGACGGATTAAAAAATTGAGGGAAACAATTTAACAAATTAGACAATAATGGCTAGTAAAAGCATAAGGAGAATAGTTGGCTTGTAAAAGCATAAAAACAGTAATGGCTTGTTGTAAACAAATTAAGAGAATAATGGCTTGTAAAAGCATAAAATAATAAAGTACATTATAGGATGCGAGAAAGCTTTGTGCCACACCAATTGGCAGTCTATATTTTCCTCAATCCTCTCCTGATTAAAATTAGATCAAATGGTGCAAAAACCAATTAGATCATTATTGGCTATAATAACAAATTCTAAATCATCAGTACAACAGGTGTTAGAATGCACCATGGTTTAACAAAAATGTTGCTTGTTTATATTGAAATTTTACTTCTTTGTACATCCTCAAATTCGTAGTATTGCATTTATATTACGTGGAGAAAGTAGTATGAAGACGTAAAGTAAAGTATTTTATAAAAAGTAGTATTTCAACCCACAATCCAGTAGATAGATTCTAATGCAAAGAAGAACCAGCCACCAGTAAATAAAATGTCATTGATAATATGATAGGCATCGATTGATTTTATTCAACTAAATTATTCACTTTATAATTCAACACGCAACGTTCAATCGCCGACAAATATCTGATACAAAATCATTATTAATGAAGATATTTGTTTCTTGTAATATAATTTTCCCAAAATAATGAAAATTATCACTTAAAATAATACTAAATATGGAACCAGAACCGTTTAAAGATGAATCAGAACAATAAATTAATGTTCAGTATGTACCAGTTTAATCACATTGTCTCAAATATAAAACAGAATAGTAAACTGAACTTATATGGCTTAAAATCCGAATTAGACAAAAAAAAAAGAAAAAAAAGAAGGTCCTATTCAACTTAGACAAACTTCCTTATTACGAATTAGTTATTTTAGTTTTTTTTTTGGGTAACTAATTCCTTCATTTATTACGAATTACAACGGGTTTCCGTTAAGGTTCCGTTACAGGTTTCCGTAGGTACGTTTAAGTTTAATATCATAATTTATCATAAAAATAACTTTTCCTGGGTGGGAAATCTAACCAGGTGTCTCTCCGTTCGAGTTTAAAGCTATTTTCACAGGAACTAGATTTTTCCCAGGAAAACGGCTTATATAGTTAGATTTGTATTTTAATGGACTAAATTTTAGAATTTTTTAATCAAAATCGTCGGAACCGTTTTGAAGTAATTATTTTTAGAACTAAAATTTATTTCTCGATTTCGCCTAGGAATAAGATTTTTCTGGTCATTTTTCCAAATTTCGTCAGAATCCATGCGTCTGCACAGACGTCAGATAGAATTTTTTTAAAAACCACATTTTTGGACTCAAGGGACCTCAAATCGTGTTAAATCCATCGATATCTCAAAATCGAATTTTCGCGCCATCACAATACATTCTCTATACGAAAAGTAAAAATAAACAAGTTACCCATAATAAGATTTTATACTGGATATAAAAATAAATGTTTCGTATAGCGGATAATTATATTATAATTAAGCTGTTATCATTCCAAGACTTAGGTTTTGAGTTTATTGCTAGAAGAAACACTTATCAGTACGGTGACTATACTCTACTATAAACATCCTGTAATAATATAATTAATCATATTCAAATAATATAAACAATGGGACATCCAAGGTGCATTCATTGATTAGTAAATAAGAACACAACAGTAGAATAGTAAATAGTAGAAATTATTTGAATTTGTTAAATTCAATCACGTATATTATTTAATAATAAAAAATCACAGGGAAGTACTTGCCCCAAGTACTTTTAGGGTTTTGTAGATGAGTAAGCATAGCCATTATGTAATTATGATTTCTGGTCTTCCATCTCAAGAGTCCGGGTTCGATTCCCCGGGGGTTCACAAGGTTTTTTATCAGTAATAAACCAATAAGGAATGCAAACTTTAAAAAAGCAAATATATATTTGTGTTCTACTCTTCAGCAGCTTTCATTTTATACCCAACTCAAAATTTTTGAAAAATAAAATTTTGGGCGCACCCCAAATTTTTGCGCACAAAATTGACAATTTTTAAAATATTTGAATGAACTCCCGGAAATATCATCGCCCTAATATAAGGTATTAGCATGAATTATTTCGAAATTTTAGCACCAGCCGATCTATAGTGGTTGGGGGGGGGACAATTTTTTTTGGGTATATTTTGATTTTTTCCCCCTATAAGGAATGCAAAATTTGAAAAAGCATATATATATTTGTGTCCTACTCTTCAGCAGCTTTCATTTGATACCCAACTCAAAATTTTAAAAAAATAAAATTTTGGGCGCACTTCACTATTTCGCGCCCAAAATTGACAATTTTTAAAAATTTGGGATCAACTCCCGGAATTTTCATCGCCCAACAATAAGGCATTAGCATGAATTATTTCGAAATTTTAGCACCAGCCAATCTATAGTGGTTGGGGGGGGGGAAATTTTTTTTGGGTATATTTTGATTTTTTTCCCCTATAAGGAATGCAAAATTTAAAAAAGCATATATATATTTGTGTTCTACTCTTCAGCAGCTTTCATTTGATACCCCACTCAAAAATTAAAAAAAATGTAAATTTTTGAGTTTACCACATTTTTTTGAATTGCGCATGCGCAAATCTAATTATGGACTTCTGTATATTTTTCCTTGTATATTTTTCCTCTGGTTGGGTCAAAAAGTTGCACCAGGGTTCCAAATTTCAGCACTTTCGCTTGAACGGTTCGGGCCCTATGAACCAAAGAGCGACGGACAGACGGACACATCACCCTTGAGAAGTATCTACAAAACCCTAAAAAAGCTATTATTAGATCGATTTAAATATAATTATATGTAAAGTGATAACTTAACAATTTTATATAATTATTACATTTTATTACTAATTATATTAAAAAATTATAGATAAATTATAGTGATAAATAATATCATGTTTGAAGGTTACACGTGGAAAAAGTTACGAAGGCATGTGTTTATCATTTTTAAATAGCTAACAACAACGGAACTAACAATAATGAACCGGATTAACCTTTTAACTGACAAATATGTACAAATATAATTTACTTAATACAAAAATATAATTATATTTATAGGTTTATGTTTGGTAAAGAATAGTCCCGAGAAGCCTCCCATATACATTTTTTTTTTTTTTTTTTTTTTTACTTTCCCTTACAGGCTACAGGAAAAGTATTGTACTCAACTAGTGTCGAGTAGTGTATTTTTACTTTGTCATATAAAGATAATGTATTGTTATATCGTGAAAATTTGATTTGAGGTCCCCCTGAGTCAAAAAAAATAAAAAAAAGTTTTTCAACAAAATTTAGTGTATCGTCTGACTGTGCAGACGTTGACGCCTGGATCCTAAACTACTACGTAGATTTTGATGAAATTTGGCATACAATTTTAGAAAAATCATAGCCCGCTGCGAAATTAAGAAATTCATTGTAGCTCCATATTAGGGGGCGGTACATTCCAAAAACTCAGAAAAAACTTGAAAAAAATTATTACCTGAAACCGTTTCAAATGATTTCGATTAAAAAATTAGATATTCTTAAATGTAGTCCATTTAAATACGAAACTAACGATATAACTAGTTTTACCATACAAAATCTAGTTCCTGAGAAAATAGCTTTAAACGAGGACGTTAAGAGGCCGGGTTCGATTCCCTGCCGAGAAGAAGTTATTTTTTTATGACAAATTTTGATCAAATGTTCAATTATAATTAAATGTACTTTTTAAAAATCGAAAAATAATAAATGGAAAAATCTGGGCTAATTAATTATGAACTCGTATATGAGAAAGTTTGTCTGAGTTTTCTCGGACCGAATATTTAAAGTTACTGTTTTATGATAAACGCGTATCTATCACAATATCTGTTCAAGTGACTGCTACATAATATGTCACTATCTTTCCATTTGCAGTAGATATTACACAGATAGAGATTACACAGAGTAGATATTACAGTTTAACGTCCTTAGCTTAACCGGTTGATTATGTTAAGATTTGATTATCTTAGTTTAATTTTATATTTTAAACTATTGTATGTTGGTAAGTCTGTCAAGCTAGATATGTATAATATAAACTCTAACTAATGTAAGAAAAGAGTTTGTTTTTTTGTCTATCCACTTGTAATTTGTAATGCATGTAACTAAACCACCTTCTTAAAACAGGTTGATTGTGTTAAGATTTGTTAATCTTAGTTTAATTTTATAATATAAACTATTGTATGTTGGTAAGTCTGTCAAGCTAGATATGTATATAGACTCTAACTAACGTAAGAAAATATATATATATATATATGTATATTTTTTTTGTCTTGGCACTTGTAACTTGTAATGTATGTAATTAAACTATTTTCTTAAAACAGGTTGATTATGATTATGTTAAGATTTGTTAATCTTAGTTTAATTTTATAATTTAAACTATTACATGTTGGCAAGTCTGTCTCTATATAGACTCCAACTAACGTAAGAAAAGAGATTGTGTTTTTTTTTGTCTATCCACTTGTGACTTGTAATGTATGTAATTAAACACCTCCTTTTCTCTTTAAAAAAATACGTTTGGTGTCGTGGGACACCCGGTAGGAACGAAGTTCCTTACATTTTTCATTAAATATAAATTATAAAATGACATTACTAAGCACGTATACATTATACATTGCTAACTACTACTTATTTTCAATATTTACAAAACCAAGTGACATTTTTGACATATAACAAAAATAAACAATACAAGTCAAGTAACAGGGTTCCATAATAACATTTTTTTCGAAGCTTACGTTTACGCGAGCGTTGCGCGTAAACGCTTGGGTGGATAACGATTTCCAACGAACTCAGCCTGGGCATTGGTAAAATGAAAATGTGTACCAAATTTCAACTAACTCGGTGATCTTTTACTCAAGTTATCGGTAGATTTCGTGACGGTGATTTTGTGACGGTGAATTTGGTCGTTTTTTTCGGATTCTCTCCCGGGCTCCAGAACGTGCCATAAGGAACTTTGTTCCAAAAAAATTATTGTGGTCTTTTATTGAATTCAAAAATAACAGTTTATGTACTAATGATTGCGCTAGTAGATTAAGAGTGATAGTTACACGTACCTTGTGAAGGAGTTAGTAGAAGCTAGATGTTAACGCCGGTTTGCAGACAGACTGTTGTATGTTATGTAGCGAGACAGTAGGGGGGATGTGTTAGAGTTTCTTCTAAACCTGATACTAAACTAAACACTAAACTGAAACCAGGCAGTCAAGCGATGCCCTCTCTTCTATAACACTGTGATGTTCGTCTGACCTTGGAAGAACTAACTACACCCCAAGTATCATCCACAACTCTGCAACTACAAAAACAAACGATAATTAACAATGTTCACTTTACTACCTTACCCAACTATTTCTTACACCATTTAGGTTTCTGTACGAAGTACAAAAAGAAACCTTATATATAACGGCTCTGTCTGCCTATCTGTCCATTGACGTTTACAATAGGTTTGTTCCAACAACACTTCAAACGGTAAGACGCATGCGCATTAGCGAAAAACGATCAATTCTGGAGGGCGATTCTGTAACTTTTTTGATATATATCCACAGTGACGTTATATATCAAATCTCGCTATATATCAAGGTGTTGTTATTATAATGTAGTGAATCTGTAAAGTGATGCCAGCGCTGTATGTGGCCGTATACCGAACTATGGATTGACAGCGATCTTTTTATTGGCCAGTTTATAGTAATTTTAGTAAATTTTATTCAATGTTTGATGGATTTTAAAGGTGTATAAAAATAAAAATTAAAACTAGTTGATTTTCATTTCTTTTATCTTTAAAATCGTTTAATAAAGTGATATAATTTAATAAGATAGGATCATTTAATAAAATAAAATAATTTAAAATTAATTTCTTTTATCTATAAAATTTACAATTTAAAGGAGGTGTTTAATTTTAACAATGTTTGCCGAAGAAAATAGTTATTTCAGTCAGAAAACAAAAAAAGTGAATGAAAACATCAATAATGGCGTCACTTTGTTTTGGTTTTTAGCATTTGATATATAACAACATAACCTGACGAATTATATCAACAACAATTTCGAGTTGCTATTTATCAAACCTTATACATCAATTTCTTCTTATATAACAACAGACAAAAGTTACAGATTCACTTGACAGGTTGCGCGCGCATCTTCATATCAACTTTTTGATATATAACAACATGAAAAGGGAGGTTTTAAAGTTACAGAATCGCCCTCCTGGTCCGTTACGCATGCGTCGGACAGTTCCAAACCAGTTCGAAGTGTGGTTGGAACAATCCTAATGTTTATTTTACTACGTGTTTATTAGTTTGCTTTCTTGTTTGTTTGTTTGTCCAGTTCAAATCTTGCAATTGATTTTTAACTAATTTCCCGAGTAGCTAGACATTTGAAACTTTTAGAATAGCTCAGAGCACGATAACAATGTATTATTTTAATACTTTTATCAATCTTTCAACATAATTTTAATTCGTTTTCAGCAAAATGGCTGTATGGAAAGTTAGTTCGGAAAAAAATCTGCAAGTTATTTTATTTGTTTTGACTTATCCCATTTTTACAATCTTCATTTTGACAGGTTTCAAATTTATGATTTGTGACTGAAAATTTGAAAACGTAGTATATAAAAAGTTCTTTTTATCTTGCAAATATTACTCTTTTTACTTTACCTTACACAAATATTTCTTACATCTTTTAAGAAACCTTATATAACGGCTCTGTCTGTCTTTTTTAACTTAATCGTACAGAAACCGGTGATTATCGCCTCATGTACTTACGTGAAGCGTGCCTTACACAGGGGTGCCCATCCCTCCCAAGGAATATGGCGCAATCCCC
>KZ651391.1:424651-449981 GCA_001010745.2 Gerris buenoi
AATTTTGCACATAGAAACAACTAAGGTGAAGAATACAGAAACCAAAATAATAATAATAAAAAAACAAAATGGCGTCATATTTCTTTGCTTTTTAAGTTTCATCGCACATAAAAAAAATTGAACATAAGACCAGTTTTAAAAAAATGGAATTTTTATATTAATTATTTTTTAACAATAACAATTATATTATTATCAACATTACATATGATTAAACAGAAAATTTAAAAACGTGGTATATAAAAAGTTCTTTTTATCTTGAAATTATTTTACTACTTATTTCATAATTATTTTTCTCTTGTTCCAATTTTACAGTGTATATTGCTCTGTTCGGTAGCTGTTAATTAGGTGAACTCCGTAAAAGAGATAGATGTGGTTCAACCACCAACTAGTTCTGGTGCAACTGCCGCGCCGTATTGAAAGAAGAGACTGGTAATTAAATTAATGCTCCATTGGTTGATGATAGTTCAATGACTTCCCTGTCTAATTGCGGTTTGACTACATTTATTTTCTCAATTATTATTTCTTTTTTTTTTAGCATTATTGTTTATTACTATGTATATTATTTATTTTTCATTACTTTTTGTCTATTTAAAAAATAGACTCTAAACTACAATTTGGGATTTGGTGCGAATTATATTCTTTAGTAATGGAAGGAATGATGCATAATATATGACTATAATATCCATAATAATATAATATAGGACTATATTATAGTCTTGACTCTATTCCTATTTAGGCATTTTATTTCATTGATCTATATGATAAGAGGAAACATAGCCACTAATACATAGCATGAGCCCCAAGCGGAGTGCAGTGTGAAAAGGCTAGTATAATATAAAATTAGAAATTCCCCCCTCATATTATCAATAAGAATAATGGAGGTGGGGGATATAATATCTTTATATACTTTAGATAAAAAAATAACTTGCGAAATATTATACAATAGTGGCAAGGCTTAATATAATGAAATCGATTAATATAACACGAAAAATATAAAAATATATATTTTTTATTCAGCAGTAAAACGGTCGTATCGAGGTTTTTATGTTGTGTCGTTTTTTAGGTTTCCGTACGAAAGTACGAACAGAAACCTTAAATTAACGGCTCTGTCTGTCTGTCCGTTGGCATGATTCAATTCATACTGTAGCTAGGAAATTCGTCACAACATGAAATAGGTCTCGGCATTTGTGACAACTGTACACTTTTTGGAGTTTTCACACTTAATATTTCCAAGATGATGGCCAATTTGGTGGGTGACTAAAAAAACTATTTTAGTCATCACGACATGTTATACATCACTTTAAAGGTATTGAAGTTTAGAAAAAGAATGTGCAACTATTTAAATGTCACACTTAATATTTCCAAGATGGCGGCCAAGATATGGGTTTTGAAGTGTAAAAAAAGAAAATTTTGAAGGGAAACGCTGATTGGTGTTTGGTAGAGGTGTGGTGGCAGTTCCCGATGTCCGCTCAACAATGATTTAAATTTTCTTTTACCGTTTAATATATTTCTTAAATTACGCAAAATTGAAACTCAAATGGGTGAAAACACCGGCAAAAGAATTTAGTATTGCATAATGTCGGCTTTTATTGTATGTTTATCTTACATTAGGACAAGGAAACAGTCTTTAATCAAGTTTCATGGAATTACGAAAAGTAATACCCAAACTACGAGACTTGAGTTATGTGTCACCGATAAGTAAAATTAATACGATAAAAGCTATTTTAAAATGTTTAGTTTTAGTATAAAATGTTGTAATTTTACACAAAGAAAACGATTGTACAGAAATCGACGATTATCACCTCACGTACTTTATAGTGCAGTAAAATTAGGCCAAAGAAGAGCCGAACCTCGAACAAATCAGTAGAAGCATGAAACTTGGTAAAGATAGTGGCGCTGGCGCGCCTCAGAAAATGTTCCCCGGTGCTCCTAAGACGGGAGTCTTTACAATATTTTTAACTTGGATAGTGTTATATTGTCTCTTGTTTGTATTTTTTTTTGTCAGATTATTTAGTAGGGTTTTTGGCAAGTTAGATTCCTTCCTCGTTTCCTTTAATTCCTTGATGTGATTTGACCCATATAAAGTCTATTTTGCTTCCGAGCTTACCAAAGGCAACGGAAGCATTGTGTTCACTTTTGAGAACGAAAAACTTTTATGTCTGCTATTTTAAAAATTCAAAGACAGAATTCCGTTTCAGACACCAGGGAACATTTTTGGTTCCGTGTCCGTGTGTCCGCGAATCATGAAACGCGCGACGATAACTTGAGTAAATGTCGTCCGATTTTGATGAAATTTGGTAGACATGTTCATTTTACCAATGCCCAGGACGAGTTCGTTGGATAACGTTATCCGTTCAAGCGTTCACGCGCAACGCTCGCGTAAACGTGAACTCCAAATTTAAAATTGGAATTTTAGGTCGGGAAAAAAATCAAACCTCATGTATTTTTCGATCTATTTAAGCCTTAGTATGTTAAGTTATTAAAGATGTTTCTATTATTTATCTTATGTATACCCTTATTTAATTATATATATCTATAAGGTAACCTTCCTACTCTTATCCTAACTAGTTATTCTACCTTCTTTTTCATATATCTATTTTCAGATTTTATAAACGTATTATTTAACATTTTTGGTATATAATCATATGTTAACACAAGAAGTATATTGCTTATAGATTAAAATTTATTTAAATTAGAAAATTCTGTTTATATTTTCCTCTTTATAATAATTTTAACCTTATGTGTTCGACGGGAAAGTTTTATTTGAATTATATTGGTAGATGCCACAATAGAATTTGTTCAACGATCTTGAGTCAGTCTTTATATTACTTTATATTAATTGTCTTGTCAAATTTCACAGCTATATTAAGAGCTTCTAGAATTTTCCTTCAAAATCGAAGCCATGTTTCTTAACTGCTGTATGCCCACTTAAAGCTGAATTAGAATTTTCTGGTTCTATTGGTGTTGCTCCAATATTTTTCTTAACATTTGACTACTCTCTCCGATATAATTCTTATGCCAACCTTTGCAAGGAATTTCGTAGATTGAGCCTATAGTTTCGTAAAATATTTTTCATCGAACCAATAAAAATTGTTCGATCTATTTAACCATTATTATGTGTAGGGTAGGTTGTTGTACCTTGGAACATTTAAAATTTTTTTTTTTTTCAGTTAGTGTATAACGGTTTTTAACGTTTTATAGTGGCATAACTTACCTTTGTGTAAATCTCCTTCAGCCCATATTTTTCTTTTTGAATAAAACAGCACAACAAAAATGCTAAAAATAATTTTAAAAAAGCAAAACATGTGTTCCAAGGTACAATATGTTCGTGTACCTTGGAACACACCCTCTTGTACCTTGGAACGTGCCCTTTTACCTTAAAAAACAAATGGAAAATGAGGCTGTATGTTAAGTTTTTTTTTATTGTACCTACATGTTATATGTAACATAATAACATGTTGTAAGTACCTAAGTAACATAGTAAAAAGTAAGTTTTTTTTTTGTTATAACATCTTAAGTTAAAAATAATAACAAGATTAAGTATGACAAATTAAATATTAATATAGAATACAATACACATATAACGAAAAACTATTATTCTGAAGGTTATAATATTAAGGTAGCAAAATGACATAGCATATTAATTCCGAAGGCGTTGTGTTCCAAGGTACAAGAGGGGACGAATTTTACAAACATGGCCAAAGAAGAGCCGAACCTCGAACAAATCAGTAGAAGCATGAAACTTGGTAAAGATATATATATATATATATTATGTATACACTGCAGAACTCAACTCGACCGGAACAATATATAAAAGATAAGACTCCTTCCTCAACTCAACTCAGGGAGACGGTCAGGTGCAATAAAACTCCACATTCACATTAAGCCGACGTTTCGGCAATCCCTTGGCGACTAAATTAAACGTGGCTAGTAATTTTGTTAAGAGGCGACTCACACATTGTCAGTATTTCTTGAGCTTGAACATTTAAATACTTAACAATTATATAAAACTAATTAATTTTCTCGACGAGAAAGCAGGTCTTTGGTGTATTTTCCGATAAGACTGATACGTGATAAGAATTTTCTTTGAATGACTAAGACCTGACATTTTTAAATAGTTTTATACTGTTAATTTTTACGGAATAATATACAAACTGTCATTCCATGTTTATTATAATTTACTGAGTTCCTCACCTCGAGTTAGGGAGAATTACATAGCAAAGTTGATTACTACGTTTTTATTAGCTTGCTTTCTTGTTTGTCCTGTACAAATCTTGCAATCGATTTCTAACAACTTCCCGAATAGCTAGACGTTTGAAACTTTTAGCATAGCCCAGAACACGATGACAATGAATTATTTTAATACTTTCAGCCATCTCTCTGCAGAATTTAATTGGTTTTCAGCAAATTTGGCTGTATGGAAAGTTAGTGTTATTTTATTTGTTTTGCCATGTCCCATATTTACAATCTTCATTTTGACGGCTTTCAAATTTGTGATTTTTATCTTAGATCATCAATTTTTATAAATAAGAGATAGCGTTGAATGACAGCAAAACAGGAAATATATCGATTATATTATTTATATTATTTAAAATATATCAATGGCACGGTTTAGATTTGGTATTTGGGAGTCCCGTTGTACAAAGATTTGTCCTTTTATAGGTTTAAGATCAGCTCTCTAGATGGTTGTCATTTTTGTAAAGTAAATAAATTCGGAACTATTTTTACTGGTCTTATATTACTTTGCTTTGTAAGTTTCATCGCACACCTGTTACCCCAATTTTGAACCACTTCCCGTTATTCAATCTTCTTCAAATTTTGCACATAGAAACAACTAAGGTGAAGAATACAGAAACCAAAATAATANTGACAAAATGGCTTCAATATCTTTAATTTAATACCCAATTCAAAATTAAAATCGCACCTATTTTATTCTCATGACATGAATTATCCACAATTTTTAATTTGAACACCTGATAATTTTGAGTTAACTATATTTTTCTTGTGTGTGTCAAAAACTATCTTTAATACTGCAAAGTTTCATGGTTTTATCTCATTTAATTTAAATTTTAGATGTTGGAACCGTACAGAGTGACAGACAGACACAGGAACGAAACTATAAGGGTTTTTTTATTTTGTTTTACCAACGAAACCTTAAAAAAATAAATAATAAAAAAATGTTGAGAAAATTGTCACCCCACGTAAAAAATATATTAAATAATTCTAAGAGCAGCTAAGCAACCGAGCTGCCTCATTGAGCATTATGACTATATTTTTACGTGGAGAGACAAATCTTTCAAAATATCATGATTACCTCCACTAACGCTTCATATTGTAAATTGCTGCATAAGTATTTTAGAGCAAGTCTAAATTGCTGTACAAAATTTTGTAGTTTGGACTTGGGTTCACACGTATTCAGTACAAAGGTCCGACGAAATGTTTTTATTTTAATTATACTTTAGACATCAAGTTTTATTAAAATCGTTACGTTAGAACGTAAGATATCGGTAAAATCGTTGTTTCCTATATTTTAAACGTTTAGGTCCACTTTAATAAATTTATCTATCTTTAACACTTCGTAGCAGTGTCAGTGTTTGTTTTTCTAATAAAAATTATTTAAAAAAAGGTTGTTTGTCACATTAAATAGATAAAGACAATTTTTTCTAGAAAAAATTGCACTTATCTAGAAAAATTAAGATTTTCATCTAGAGAAAATAAGAGGCATGAGAAGTAAAATAATAACAAGATAAAAATAACTTTTTACATATAATATATACTACGTTTTTAAATTTTTTGTTTTAAATCATAATTTTTAAACACGTCAAAATGAAGATCGTAAATATGGACCATGTCAAAGCAAATAAAATTAACTTGCGGATTTTTTTTCGAATTAACTTTCCATATTGCGGATTTTTTCCGACCTAACTTTCCATACTGCAAAATTTGCTGAAAACTAATTATATTTTTCAGAAAGATGGCTGAAAGTATTTAAATTATGCATTGTCATCGTGTTCTGAGCTACTAAAAAAGTTTCAAATGTCTAGCTACTCGGGAAGTTAGTTAAAAGTCGATTGCAAGATTTGTACTGGACCCACAAACAAACAAATCAACTAACAAACAAACAAGAAAGCAAGCTAATAAAAACGTAGTAAAATTACTAGATAGATATTAAACTAAATTTAACTCTTTGAATTCATAATTAAAACAATTATATTATTATAAAAAGATTCTCTAGGATGATTATTTAGTTTGTTTATAAATCAATGTCAAGGCAACCACATTTATTCCAATAAAATTAAATGTTTGTTTTGATTCGTAGATCTTTAAATAATTATAAAAAGTTTATCTAAATAAAGAGAGGCAATTGTATAATTACTAAACAATGATAAAAAGACAAGATTATCCGAAAGTAATAATAGTATTTATTACACAAGGTTTTCTATTTGATCTCTTATTTTCTAGAAAAATCTTTAAAAATTATATAATTATACAAAAGTTAGAAGTTGTATAAAAAAAACAAGCATTGATGTAGTGATCAACTCTGTTGTAGAGAGTGTACAAGTGTGAGTTCTAAAACTTTCAGTGGAGGGGATGAAAGGGAGGGGGGGTCTGTGTTAAGGTCAAAGTAATCCAAACTGATAATAATGTCCAGTTTGGTTAGTTTGTGTTCAAGTCTTCAAGAGGAAACTTCTGTTCCTCTATTATATAATATTGAACGTCACCACACAAAAACAAGTAAGTTTGCTTCTCTACTTAATATTTCTAAATACCTGAAGAATATTCGAACGAAGTTCCTTATGGCACGTTCTGGAGCCCGGGAGTGATCCGAAAAAAACAACCAAAATCACCGTCAGTCAAAATCCGTCACGAAATCTACAGATGATGATAACTTGAGTAAAAGCTCACCGAGTTAGATGAAATGTTGTACACATGTTCATTTTCCCAGTGCCCAGGCTGAGTTCGTCGGAAAACGTTATCCGCCCAAGCGTTAACGTGCAACGCTCGCGTAAACGTAAGCTTCAAAAGACGGGGAAAAGTGTTAATAAGGAAGCCTGTTACTTGACTTGTTTTGATTATTTTTGTTATATATGTCAAAAATGTCACTTTGTTTTTATTTGTAAATAAATAAAATATAATCATGTAAAATTTCACCCTACAAGCAGTAGCTGTAGAGAAGGAAAGAGATATATTTTATAATATTTCACATTAATTGGCCGGGTAGGAAGAAAACAGTCCTATTTCAATCCAAACTCCTTTAACAAACGTACTCTTTCACTATAAACTCATCATGATCAACTTTTTTCTTGTATTTAATATATATTTATAGTAAGACGCTTGCTTTAATGATAGAAATAATGATTTTCTTTTAATTTTTCCTTAACTCTGCTAGGTAAAAAGAGTTTACTTTTAATTTTGTCTCTTTCTAACTCCGCGATGTATAAGTAGTTAGCAATGTATACGTACTTAGCAGTGTGATTTTATAATTTATATTTAATTCAAAATGTAAGGAACTTCGTTCCTACAGGGTGTCCCGCGACACTACACTTTTTTTTTTTTTTTTATATTTGAAGAGGTTTACTTAGGTGGACTTGTGGAGTAGAAGAAAAGAGTGAAGGAGTTGTTTGGAATAATAGTCAAAGCTTTCGCTCAGGGAGCCTCAGCTTCTTCAGTGATAACAACAATGATTATGTAGAACCAAAATGATAGATTTTAAAATTGTATGAATACAATAAATTTGGGGAAATTGTAGCGTTACTTTGTTCTTACCACAAAGAATTCTAAATAATCCAAATTACAATTATCAATAACTACCAAAAAAAAAAAAGTTATTGATAATTGTAATTTGGATTATTTAAAATTTAATCTTTCCGTAGTAATAAAACTACCAAAAAAAAAAAAAATAAATAAATAAATAAATAAAATTTAAAAATTGAATTACAAAGAATTCAATTTCTTGTTCTTATCACTAAGTTCTTATCCTGAAGAAGCTCAGACTCCCTGAGCGAAAGCTTTGAAATAAATAAAGAAGTTAACAACACGGACTTATTATTCCAAACAACGCCTTCACTCTTTTACATTTTTTTCAATATTTTCTACACATTATAAAACTTTAATTTGAGTTTGTACATTGTTTAGAATTTTTTTTTTTTAATTTGCAAAATGTTTAGGATACTTTATCATTTCATATAAATTACGAAAACCAAACACCGGGTCTTAACTTTTTTTCTGTCTGTATGTCCGTTGTCCGTATTTCTCTCGTCACCGTTTAGACTTTAAAGCCGGCAGTACGAAATCTAATATTCTCCATGTTGTTGGCTGGGTTTCATCGAAAAATATTGAGTAGAACCAATGTTATTAACATTCTTTCCTTAAAAAAAGTAGGCTTTAAATTTTTTTATCTACGATTGATACGAAATATAAACATTACATCTCTGTTTAGATTCGTAGAAAGTAATTCTTTACACACCTATATTAATTGCGCATGCGTGTCACATTGTTTTGAACAATTCCTCTTTTTTTCCACTCTAGTGACATAAAGAAGAAGAATTCCTCTTTTTTCCACTCTAGTGACGTAAAGAAGAAGAATTATCAACTTTACACACGATTAGCGAGTTTGTTTACATTTAACATAACTAATTTGATGTTTATTTAATAAAAGTAACTGTTTGTATCGAGTTTTTTTTGTGAAAATCAATGAGTGATTTAAGAGATTATGAAGAATACGAGGAGAATAATACGCCTTCCGAAATAATTAATTCGGCACAAAATACAACTAACGAATTGATGTCATATTTATCAAAAGAGAAATACTGAAATACGAGCTTACATACAGGAAGTTTATTATTTTTTTCTGCATTTATTATTAAAATCTAACAATCGTAGATAAAGTACGGTACGCAACTCGTGCGAAAACGGCATTTTGCATTGCTCGTGTGGTTTTTACTACCCTCGCTGTCGCTCGGGTGTAAACTCCATGCAAAATGCTACTTTCCACACTCGACGCGTAATGTACTATAATAACAATAGCAATGGTGATGATTGATTTTTTATATCACAACCCAAATATTTTTTAAAAATACTTTTTTTTTTTTCTTTCTCATATAAGAATAAAACGTATTGTGATGGCGAGAAAATTTGATTTTGATATTTTGATGGATTTACTCGTTTTGATGTCTCTTGAGTCCAAAAACGTGGTTTTAAAAAAAATGCCTGTCTGTCGCATTGCAGACTCGTGGAGCCTAAACTACTGGGCCGATTTTGATAAAATTATACATAAATATTCAGAAAATAATTATACCCCGAGGGCATATCGAAAAATAAATTTTAACACTAAATTTCTGGGTGGTACCCCCAAAAACTCTGAAAAATATTATTTCTCGTAAACAGTTCCTACGATTTTGATTAAGTCATTTTAAAATGAAGTCCATTTAAATCAAAATCTAACAATATAAGCCGTTTTCCCGGGAAAAATCTATAGTTCCTGAGAAAATAGCTTCAAACGCGGACGGAGAGAGACCGGGTTCGATTCCCCTCTGAGAAGAAGTTATTTTACAAGCTTTTATTTAACTTACAATGTTTGTATAAATGTATGTATGTATATTTGGGTCAAATCTTGCTAATGAATTTTAAAGCAGTTATCCTCAACCGATTGAATTCAAATTTTGCATACATGTTTTGTTTGTATGGAATTGATTGGTTAATGGTTAGCTAAGGGACGTCATTCTAAATTCAATATGGAGGACAGCCCAAGATGGCGGACTAGTTTTTTTAAGCACGCCCATAATATGTTTATGATAAATTTCGATGAAATGTTCAATAATAATTAAACGTACCCATGAAAACCCGAAATAGAAACTAATGAATGGGAATCACTTGGCTGAGAAAATAGGTTTGTTCCAACCAAACTTCAAACTAGTTTAAAAACTGTCCGACGCATGCGCATTAGCAACTGGAGTTCAATTTTGGTCCGATGCGCCAGACCGATGCGTCGGACAGTTTCAAACTAGTTTGAAGTGTGGTTGGAACAAACCTATTATGAACTCGTGTATGAGGAAAGTTTGTCTGAGTTGTCTCGGACCGATTTTTTCCTTTTGAAGTTGGTTTTCAGGTTAATAAGGTATTTTAAAGTTTAGGAAAGGAAGAGATTAATTAATACTTTTGAGAAGCTGATTCATAACTCGAGTCTATAATTTTTCAGTTGTTTTCTAGTTGAGTTTCCCTTAAAAACTTCAATTATTTCTGTTCTGACTTAATTATACCGGATTTGACCTTGTTGACTAGAAGTTATAAAAAAATTGTAATTGAGAATAAAATGGTTTTTGATTTAAGGATGACTAATAATCTGATGTAATATTTTCTATTCGTGAGTTAGATACAATTATATAAGATATAAGCCGTTTTCCCGGGAAAAATCTATCTATCTCACAAATCTATAACTAATCTCCTATCTACATATCTATAGTTCCTGGGAAAATAGCCCGGGTTCGATTCCCCCCTCAGGAGAAGTTATTTTTATGATAAATGTTCACTAATGTTAAATGTACCTACGAAAACTAGCAATAAATGGACAACACTGGGCTAAGTAATTATGAACTCGTATATGACAATGTTTTTTTGAGCCGAATTTGATCACTTGCTTCGTTTACGTTTGCACTGTAAATAATCACCTTTTGTGTCTTGCTTACTTTTTCATGGGATTTTCTTTAAAAATACTAATTTGATTAGCATTTACTTTTGTTTTGTTTTTTACTCGTATTGTACGAAAGCTGTTGATTACAGCAATTAACTATTTACATCTTAAAACAACTATGATAAAAATATTAGAAATGTATAAATTCCTTTGTCAAACAGTAAATAATTTAGATAAAATAAATCTCCAGTATTAGAATAATACTAACATACAGTCTATAAGATTAGAGTTGGCACAATCGAAGGCGGGAAACAACAAACGTGGAGTTAGTTTTGGGGTTATAAAAAGGGAAAATCAGTGATGCCATGTTATATTTTTTTTTTTTTTGGAACACGGGTAGAGTAGAGCATTTTTTTCTGAAGTTGCATTCAACATGGGGGACCAATAGAATTGTTTCCCTCTAAATTTTCCCGCCTTTTGATTGTGCCAACTCTAATCTTATAGACTGTAGATAAATGAAAAATGTTTGAACATAAACAAGCAATGAAATTAACGATAACCCACTGGGAAGGTAATTTTTTATATCATATGTAACAATACAATCATATGATTACAAAGAGAGTTAGGCGAGATCCAAATTATACAACCGGGTTATAAACTTAATAGTAATCGTAAAGGCCCGTTTACACGCTCAAGCTATTTGCACAAACCTGGCTTGTACAAACTAGTATGTGCAAGTAAATCGTTGCGTGTAAACACAGGCATGAAGTTTGCGCAAGTCAAACTGAATCTCTATTTCATTCAAACCATTTGCACAGTTTCTTTCAGCCATTTGCACCAGTTTGTGCAAATGGCTTGAGCGTGTAAACTGTGCTTCCACTATTAAGTTTTTACAGCTGATTACGTGACACAACTCGATGGACACACCACGGGCATGCGCGTGGGCTGTGCGTCAAAGAGTTAGATTAATTTTGTACTTTTTACTAAATAGAGAGCTGCAAAGATTCTAATATGTATTTTATTATTCATATTATATTAAATGATTCCATGTCTTGAGTGGTGCTTTAATTGTTTGATTTTGTTGCAGAGTAAAATGCCTGAATATAAACTGACATATTTCAACGGCATGGGTTTAGCTGAGCCGATCAGGTTGATGTTCACCTACATGGACCAGCCTTTCACTGACAATCGTATTGTTCAAGAACAATGGCCAGAACTCAAGGAAAGTAAGTTATTTATTTCAACAAATAGAAATATTTTATTTCATTCAATGGCCGTGTGGCCACCAGAAGCTGAGAGAAGTTGAGTGGACTCGGCTTGTGAAATCGGACACCATTGTTTTAAATGGTGGAGTGGCCACCCATTGCGAGATTTGCGAGTTGAGCTGAGTGGCCACCGAGCCGTTGCGGAGCTGAGCTGAGCCTAGCGGCGCATTTCGACTCTGCTTTCTTTGTTAGTTTTTAAAGCTAAATCCACTTCCTCCTCCATACATTAATACTATTGTAAAGAAGGAAAATAAATAAAGTATAATAATTGCAAGATAAATAGAAAGTTTTACATACTACGTTATTAAATTGTCTCTGTCATAAATCATAAATTTGAAACCTGTCAAAATTAAGATCGTAAATATGAGATATGTCAAAACAAATAAAATAACTTGCGGATTTTCCGAACTAACTTTCCATACAGCAAAATTTGCTGAAAGTATTAAAATAATGCATTGTCATCGTGTTCTGAGCTATTCTAAAAGTTTCAAATGAGTAGCTACTCGGGAAGTTAGTTAAAAATAGATTGCAAGATTTGTACTGGACAGACAAACAAACAAGAAAGCAAGCTAATATAAACGTAGTAAAAAAATAAGTTGCTGCTGCATTTGAGAAAGGGTTTTAATTCAGCTGTTTCAGCCTTCTGATAGTTGGTATCACATGGTATGTTTCGTCATCTCTTATCTTATAAATCATATTTGTCATCTCTTATCTTATAAATCATATTTCGTCATCTCTTATCTTATAAATCATATTTCGTCATCTCTTATCTTATAAATCATATTTGTCATCTCTTATCTTATAAATCACATTTCGTCATCTCTTATCTTATAAATCATATTTCGTCATCTCTTATCTTATAAATCATATTTCTTCATCTCTTATCTTATAAATCATATTTCGTCATCTCTTATCTTCTGTCTTATTTAGAAGAGTTGTGACTAAAAAATTGTGACCTTTTTGATTTGGAGTAATATTTGACTTAATGACCTATTAAGTGACAAACTACAATCAATTTGATTTTTGGACTAATAATTAAGTTCGTACACAGGATCACGTAAATTGCATCGTCCACCAAATACGGGCGGGAGTAGATTAATTAATACAAAAAATTCTAGCTTGATGTTAGTCAGACACATTTTAGCACACTTTCTCCTTGACTAAAAGAATAGGAAATCGACAGGTTCATATAACAATCCCACGAATTCATATATCAGTTTGGTTTAATTACACTATTAATACATTATAAAAGCGTAAAAGCCAGTGTCATTTGGTTTATAGCAGGGTGGGAAGTTATAGCATATTATATTGATTGGATAGATAACATAAATTTATTGTATAAAGTTTATGGAGGTCTGATTGCCCCATTTTAATCCTTTGTCCTTTAACAATATTGCTTTAGAGGTCCCCCTTTTCTCTTATCTGCTCTTTACTCTCGACTTAACTATTTGTCTTTGCTTTTGGCTATAGCAGCACTGCTAATAGTTTAATCTTATTAATATACATTAAGTCATTAAGCATATTTCACCTTCTCACTCCTAACAACTTTCAAGACTTGTAGAGCTAGCAATTCCAACTTCCACACGGTCAATTCGATTCGATCATAAACTGATCCATTCGAAATGGCAGCAATCGAGTGTCTCTACACACGAGCAGTAGGGTGTTCCAAATCATCTTGCTTTTTTTATAGTTTTTTTCGAGCTTTGAATAGTTGATCATTCTTAAAAAACAATGAAACTGACAATTTTGACCAAAACTTGTTTTTGATCCAGGTATTGCCTTATATGCCCTTCTTTAGATTGTGACTCCCCTTCCCCTGATAAAGAAAACAGAGGAGGGTTACTACTAGTTGGGTACTAGACTGTAGTAGGGGACTGGGTAGTAGACTGGAGGGTTACTACTAGGAGGGTTACTAGACTGTTACTCCCTTTATAAAAACAGAAGTGTGATCTTCCTTTGCCCCAAAGTACATTGGACTAAACTTCCCTTTGTCTTACTAGTAGTTATTTAGTTAATGTCATTTATGTTCTAAAACCACATAGAAGATTGACAATTTAAAGAAGTACCGCCATATTTTGATCTTTTATAAATTTTTAATAAGAAAAGTCAAGTTAATTAGTCACAACAATATACCGGACTTTTCTTCACCTGATTTGCAAAATGATATTTTGTAACAACTTGGAAATCTTCATATCGACTTAAAACAATATTATTATTGTCTACTAAGGCCATTTCTTACATAGGTTTTAATTTGTTCCAAAATTAATTAATTATATTTTTTCACGATAGTTACCGTTCAACTTCCTTTAATTAAAGTTCCTGGTCATTCAAATTTTTTTTTTTCAGCTGCATTAGATATAATTTCCTAAATAAGTCATTGTACACACAACTCTGGAGAGGACGAAGTTTTACTAATTTGTTTCTTTTGTTTGTAGCAACACCGTGGGGGAAGTTGCCCATGCTTGAAGTTGACGGTAAATGTGTTTGCCAGTCAAGTACTATTTGCAGATACCTTGGCAAGATTGCTGGTCTAGCAGGCAAAGATAACTGGGAAGCACTCCAGATCGACATGGCGGCTGATTGTATTACAGATATGCGATTGGGTTTGTACATTTTAATGTTAACCTCTTGTACGTAATAAACCTTGAAAAAATAGATTCATGCACCGTAAAATCACGGATATGATAATATGCACACGCGTATATTTAAAAGGAAAACAACAGAACTGAAAGATGTTGCTGTGGTATTAAGATGCCGGCCAATACTGCAGAGAACTGAAAGAACAAGTTCTTGTCATACTTCGTTTTAAAGTCTTGACGTCTAGAAAAAGAATATGCAACTATTAAACTTAATAATTATTTTAACTTAATCAGAAACCGGTGATTATCGCCTCACGTACTTACGTGAAGCGCGCATTTTGTTCTTGTTTTGATCATTATGTTTAGTTTATTCATCAAGAAGAATTTGAAATGAATAAAGTTCTTTATCAGCTATCCATAGTATGAATATGTATGTTAAAGAGAAACTGTCCGTAAACGACTGAAACGATAATCCGATAACATGCGATGCGATGCAGTTCACTTCGCCTCTAGTATAAGCGGACCTTAGTTAGATTATTGAAGCTAAGTGTAGATATCTCGAGAAAACTTAATTATATTAGCAAAGAGCCCATCCGGACTGGAGTTCTCCTCTCTAAACTCTTCATTGAATTCAAACTAGATCTAATCTAATAAGAGCCTAAACATTCCCTGACAAATAATAATAATGTTTGAATGTTATTTTATAATGATCCCCATGTCCCCAAGAATTAAAAATAAGTTATTATTATTATTATTTTTTTTTATCTTTATTGTTTAACACAACTACATAATTTCATGTTATAAGTGTTACAGATGATAAATGTTTTGTTGGCAATGAGTAATATGAGAAAGGTAATAGTCCAGTGACTATTCCTTTCGGCTGGGAGAAGTTATTAAGGATTAATAGTTACGCTTGTAAATATAATGGTAAATGAATATTAGATGTGGGGTGAATGAAATTAAATTAAGTGGAGATTAACGAATAAAATTAAATATTAAATTATGTGACGAGAAGGTCTCTAGGCCACTGCCTCTTCAGGCGACGAGGTGGGTTATCTGGAATAATTTGGGATGCAAGGAGTTCTATTAAGGGATTGGGGGAATGAGTGGTATCGGGATGCGGATAGGTCTTGGTCAAAAGGAACATTGAGATCGGTGTGGAGAGTGAGGTTGGAGACGTAGAAGGAATCTGTGATTTTCCTAAGGATCTTGGATTGGAAAGTTTGGATTCGACGGATGTTGGAAGGCTTGGAAGGCTTTTATTAATTTGAAATTATAATGTTAAAAATATTCTATTTTATGTTTATTTCAGAATTTTCAGCCCTCTTCAGAGAAAAGGATGAGCAGAAGAAGGAACAGATGAAGGAAACGCTGTTCAATGAAACTTTCCCTTATTACTTCAAAAAATTTGATAAACAGGTCAAAGAAAACAATGGATTTCTCGTCAATGGAAAGGTAACGTTTGTAAGCAATAAGAATATCCGCCATTTTTTAATTTGTTTAAGACCAAACAATATGGCCCTTATCGACCATTAAGGTGGCCATATTCGAAGAGGAATTCCTTGAGGTTTGGACTAACCAGTCCAGAAGGAAGGAGAGGAGAGAGCTTACCATTTTATGGGAGGATGTGAAGGATGTGAAAGATTATCTTCCACATCTTTGAAATCCTTGAGGTTTGGACCAAAGAGGATGAATATTATGAGGAGACATCTTTTCCCCTTTATGGGAGTATTAATGGATATGGAAGATTAGTTTCCCCATCCTCTTGGAGCAGGAGAAAGTAAGAAAGAGGATATATCATGGTATTCTAATCAGTTTATTGTCTGACCACAAGAATATATACAATAAGTAATACCGGTGTTGACTTTAGTAATAACTAAGTAACGTCATCATTAGTTAGCGAATCATTTTTCACTGTTTATGCTCTTGGAACAAAGTTCCTTATGGCACATTACAGGGTTTGGAGGCCGGGAGTGAATTCCAAGAAAACGATGTCATGAAATCTACCGATGACGATAACTTGACTAAAAGTTGATCGATTTAGTTTAAATTGGGTACAAATGTTCTATTTACCAATGCCCAGTGGCATTTCGTTCGTTGAAAAACCTTACCTGCCCAAGCGTTCACGCGCAACGCTCAAATATAAGCATTAAATGTAAAATTGGAATTTCAGGACGGGAAATAAATTCTAACTTTTCGTACTCTCAGCATTAGTAAAAGGGACATGTATACCAAATTTCAACTAAATCAGTCAATTTTTACGTAAGTTATCTTAAGACACATAAATGCTACTGACAGACAGACAGACGGGATGCATGTTTTGTTGGGTGTAAGAAGCTCGCTTATACACGCTTCAACTTAAGTCGAAGCCGGTATTACTTTTTGAATTTATTCTTGTGATCAGACAATAAACTGCTTTTTTCTCGAATAGCTTGGGACACATGAGAACGCTAACTTTGCGGGACCGTCAGGAAAGCGAAAATTCGGGCTATGGGGGTTCAAAAGTCAAAATTGTTTATATTGGAGGTAATCTTCATTATAAATGTCCTTTGAAAGCTCTTTAAGATTATAGTATTTGTATATGTATTATGTTGTCTTATTTTGTCATTTATGAAAGAGATAAAATGAAAAAACTGCATTTAGTTAAAAAAAATAAAAAATATTACTATTTTTGAGAATAGAATATTTTCTAATGAAAATTGGTATACGTGCTTTATTTGATTTCAGAAACACGATTAAGAAATCATTTGTGTATATTTAGTACTTTAAGTACAAATGCCGGTACCAGAAAGACTTATGAAACTCATTGGCTGTGGTTGAAAATACATTATTTCTGTGCAGCTTGCGGCGACTCTCCAACAAAGAGAGTAGTAGAATGATCGAAATTAGAATAGTAGAATGATTTCCCTGGGATATTGACTGACTTGTCCTCCCAATTCGTACTTTTGCCTTCAACTTCAACTAGCGAAAGAGACAAAAGTTCTTTTAGTGAGTGAAGCAGAATCAGCAGGAAATTCATGATTGGAGAATCAACCGAGAAAAAAGAGGAACTTGGGGTACCGTCCAACTTCCGCAAAGTTCGAATTAGGCTTTTTTCAGGTGCCTCAATTTCGTTTTTCAATTTGCAATTCATGTAATAAATGATCCCTCAAATTATGTCGCAGATATCTTTTTATCGCGGCAGATTGGCAGTACTAATAGTATTATTTATCATTTAAATTAAATAAACATTTATTCCTATTTTTCTATTTTACCTCCCTATTAATTGGAAATATGACAAAACTGTACATAAAAACAGTTATTGTACTCTAAAAGAGCTTTCTAACGACATGAATCATGAAGAGTATATACTATTTAGACTTTTGTACCCCGTACCCTCTACTTCCGCCTGACGTAGCCGCAAAGTTGGAGTTTTCTCATGTGCCCCAAGCGATTCACGCAAAAAAAGGAATTTCGAATTTTTGTCGAATAAAATTACAGAATTAGTAAAATATTTTCTTTCTTAATAATAATAAATGCTAAATATAATCATAATATGTATATAATATGTTGAAAATGTTGTTTGCAGATCTCATGGGCAGACATACTTCTATGTTCCCTTCTACAGATGTTCAACTTAGTTGGTAAGAAAGATCTGACGGAATCCTTCCCAAATCTTCACGGACTTCTTGAAACTTTCATCAACCATCCTAAACTCAAGGAATACCTTGAAAACAGACCCAAAACTCCTTGGTAAACTACAGTGAGGAGATTCTACATTTAAGGAAAACCAAACTTATTCAATAATATCTTGTAAGAAAAAAATAAAGTTAAGTTATAATTATTAAGCTCACCACTTTTGAATTTAGTACAACTAAGAGTTAATCTTGCAGTTAAACAGCACTATATTGTTCAGATCTGATAATAAATATTTAATTAAACATTTAATTCTTGTTATTTCTTATTCACCTACTTCAAAGTAAAATGTCCCTAAACAGAAAGTTGTTCTGTTCAGCCTCTCCCCTTTCTTCAACATTTCGAACAAATTAGTTTGAAGTCTCCTTCAGATATTTCAGGATAAGACCGACTTTAACTTTGAAAATGAAACAATAATTAAATAAATAAATCATTATTTTTCTTCTTGGTCTTCAAGGGATGATCAATAAAAGACTTTCATCTCCAGTAGGGAGAAAAAGTTATGATTCTGGATTAGTTTTAGAGGGACTAAAGTAAGTTATTTCATGACAATAAAAAGTTGAAAAAGGAAGCAAAGAAGTTATGTGCCGCACTAATTGACAGTCTATGTTTTATATTTTATTTATTCTAAATTAGCCTTTGCCTTGTTACGATATGCATCATGTATTGTTACGATCTGCATCATAAGCTGTTATGATCTGCATCATGTGTTATGTTCTGCATCATGTGTTATGATCTGCATCATGTGTTATGTTCTGCATATTGTGTTATGATCTGCATCATGACTTGTTACGACCTGCATCATGAGTTGTTATGATCTGCATCAAGAGTTGTTACGATCTGCATCAAGAGTTGTAACGATCTTCATCATGTGTTGTTAAGATCTGCATCATGTGTTGTTATGAGCTGCATCGTGAGTTGTTATAATAATAATAATAATAATAATAATAATAATAATAATGGAATTAAATATTCTTCGGAATTAAAAATTAATTTAAACTTGCATGATATTTTTATTTCTTGTTATTTCATGTTAGAGCATTGGTCCTTTGCACTGCACCTTACTTCTCCGTTGATCATCCATAGATCATATGTGTTTTTGCTCTATTGAAACTTGTCATTTGATTAGGGTATATCCGATAGTGTGTGTGACTATAGTTGACTGTTTATTGTGAGATGTTTTGGCCCTTTGCCAAGAATTCAAAGAATCGTAGTCTTCATAAAGAAGAAATTAAAATAATCAATTTAATAAGTTAATAAAAAAGGAGAGAGGTAGCGTAGCCGTGTGGGTTAAACCACGTCTGGTCGGCCATCACTGAATCATGAGTGGAACGAGATGGGGTTCGATTCCTCGGCGTGACACTCTGATTTATATGGNAGATAAATACAAAATTTCAGGAATTGTCACTGTTTGACCTATTGATTGAAAACCTATTATTTACTATAATATAATAACTGTGATGTTTATATCTTAGTGGCTGTGCTGGTTGCTCAAGAGAAGAGTATTTTTTTCAGTTCCCTCTCAAATGCGGATATGCTTGGTGCTTGACGTACATAGTGAGGCAACTCATTGTACTTTTTTGGGCCGGAATATGACCAGTGTCTCATGCCTAGCGTGGTATTTCTTCTTGGCACAGCCACGGTGCCCGCTCTCTCCCCCCTGGTCCCATGCCCATGATCTACCAACTGAAGTTGGTCACGTACCTTATGCACTTTGACCAGCACTCTCAGCTTGTAGGGATCTGCGAGACTTAATAGAGCCAGCTCTGTGTATAGGGCACTTGCCGAGTCGTCTCTTCGTTTCCCAAGAATTGCTCTTAATATATTGTTCTGGGCAACAACAACAGAGTTGAGGTTGGCCTGATAGGCTCCGCCCCAGGTTAGTAATCCGTACGTTAAGATCGACTGGGCAAGCGCACAGTACACAGACTTAATAGTCTTTATGTCTAATATTCGGCGCAATCGTGCAAATATATATATTAATTTGTTTAGCCGTTTTACTAAAATTTTTGAATTTTCTTTTCAAAAAAAAATTGATCGAATTGGACGCCGAGGTACCTGATCGAACTGACCCTGTCGATCCTGTTTGAACAGTCACAATTTAATTCATCGCATTGGGTACAATGTATTTTTATTTCGGACGTTATGGGTGGCTGCCCATTATCGTATATTGAATATGTCAAATATTTAGTTTTGTCTGTATTTATTGATAGTTTATTCCTATCGAACCATTTTTTTTTACTATATTTAGCCCTTTTTCAGCTAGACTAAAGCTCCGAGTCCAGCTTGGGGAGAAGAAAAGGAGCACTTGTCATCCGCAAATTTATAACATTTGCCACCAATTAACCTTTCAAGAGAAGCCAGGTCATTTATGAATACAAGGAACAGCACAGGTCCTAGAACAGTTCCTTGTGGTATACCATAACGGCTACCAGTAAAATTAGAGCTCAAATTATTATTTATTTTAACCTGTTGCACCCTCTGGTATAAATAACTTTTAAACCAAGACAATGCCGTTCCTTGTACTCGTACCAGCTCTAATTTTTTTACCAGCAGATCATGAGATACTGAGTCGAACGCTTTAGCCAAATCCAGAAATATGGATATTGGCTTCATATGGCTATCTAGCGAGGAATATATCTCCGAGGCGACAGCGTCGATAGTGTCGTGAGTGCCCATTCCCATCCGGAAACCAAACTGTCTGATTGATAACAAGTTATTAACTTCCAAATATTCATTTATTTGATTTTTAACTACTTTTTCTATTATTTTTGCTATGTTTGAGATCATAGAGATTGGTCTATAGTTAGTTAGTAGGGTTGGGTCGTTATTTTTATAAATGGGAGTAACAATTGTTTTTTTAAAGCAATCCGGGAATACTCCGGTTCGGAGACTAAGGTTTACTAGGTGTGTCAGGGGCTTTATAATATGTTGTTTAACTGTATTCATCATTTTTACTGTAACCCCATCCCACCCTGGGCCTGAACCACCACGTAGCCCGTCCATCGCCTCTGAGACATCCTCCTCGCTCACCTTCATGAAGTCAAATTTATAATTTAGGTTATCACCCCCATAGACTGCCTCGTCCCCCATAGGGTTTGGCCCCCAATCTACTTGAGGCAAAGAATCCACCATTCTCAGTCCACAGTACCAAAATGCGTATTAAATGCATTCGCGCACCTAACAGGTTCACTTTTAGCAAACTGATATGATAAACTGATATGATCTGCATCATGTGTTGTTATGATCTGCATCATGTGTTATGATCTGCATCATGACTTGTTACGACCTGCATCATGTGTTGTTATGATCTGCATCATGAGTTGTTATGAGCTGCATCGTGAGTGGTTATATGACCTGCATCATGTGTTGTTACGATCTGCATCATGTGTTGTTACGATCTGCATCATGTGTTGTTACGATCTGCATCATATGTTGTTAAGATCTGCATAATGTGTTGTTAAGATCTGCATCATGTGTTGTTACGATCTGTTTCATGCGTTGTTACGATCTGCATCATATGTTGTTACGATCTTCATCTTGTGTGGTTACGATCTGCATCATGTGTTGTTACGATCTGCATCATGAGTTGTTATGATCTGCATCATGAGTTGTTACGATCTGCATCATGAGTTATGAGCTGCATAATATGTGGTTACAATCTGCATCATGTCTTGTTACGATCTGATTTATGTTTTGTTCATATCAATCTCATATATTTCCATCTATATAACATTAATGTTATACTAGGATGAATGATGCATCTGTCAGATAGATTAAATGCACATATTTGAAGTAGTTTAATAGAATTATATTACCTCGAAGAACTATGTTAATGTAATCTAGGTTCTAGCTCGCTACAAATTGGGCTAACCAGTGTGAATCACAGATTAATTTTAGTCTTGATTTAGTTCTACGATGTTTTGACAAGGCGGGGAATTTGGCCCCTGCTCGGCGTGCTGTTAGTATTTCGATTAAATCCAAGGTTATTAAGCTTTGGGCGTCCTCTATTAGTTATTCCGTCTAAATTTAGCATTTGTAAGTCTAATGAAAGCTGTTAACAGAGAGGGTAAGCGTAAGTAGTGTGATGCATTATTAATTTATTTCATGTTAATTCTTCATTAATTTATTTCTACGCTAATTAACCGAAATTTTATTTCAACTGGGTTTCCTTAATTTATTGCGGAAGTAAAAATTGGCTAAAGAGTAAATTGGCTTTGATGAAACGAAATTAAATTTATCTAAATTTGAGATTCGACACTCGTCGAAGTGAAAGATTTAAGAAAATCAACTTAAAAAAAAGACAGGCTTAAGTCGGTAGTTGATTTACCTGTAAAAAATAACTTTGATTTGGACTAGTCTCGATCCACTGATCTCTGATTTAGCATGCATAAGTGCTAACCATTGCACTATGGAAGTATATGATATTTCAAGACATAGCATTGGTATATGAGCGTAATCTGAGCGCACGGCACAAGGCCAAGTTCCAGTAATTGTCCAAGAGGTGGTGACTAACATCATGCTAAAAATGTTTGTATTAGTAAATCTTTTGGTGCCTTTTAAGAATATGTGGTTGACTAAGTTCGTCTGTGGGACATAGCTTGGCAATAGGCATTTGAAAAAAAAAAAAAAAAAAAAAAAAAAAAAAAAAAAAAAAAAAAAAAAAAAAAANTTTTTAATTTTAAAACCCTTTTAGTAGCAATTACGCGACAATTGTTTTGATAATACAATGATATTAGTCCAGGAGATAGCGTGCAAAAAGGTGTTTGACTAACATCAAGCTAAAATGTTGCCTATAAGAAAATCTTTTGGTGCCTTCTAAGAATATGTGGTCGGTAAGTTCTTCTGTGGGACAAACCGGTAGAGAGCGGCTATGTCCCGCCCTTTTTGGTGGACAATGTGATTTTCATGATCCTGAGTACTAAATTAGTTAGTAGACCAAAAATCAAGTTGATGGTAGTCCTTCAATTATTAGGAGACCTGTTTGATTTGGAGTAATATTTGACTAAGTAATCTATTAAGTGACATACTATCTACCATCAACTTGATTTTTTGTCTATTAACTACCTAATTTCGTACCCAGGATCATGAAAATCACATTTTCCACCAAAAAGAGTATGACATGGCCGCTCTCCACGACTCCGTTTTTTTCGAAAGCTTATTGCCAAGCTATGTCTCACAAATGAACTTAGCCGGTCACATATTCTTCATATAGTCTTTCTAAAAGGCACCAAAAGATTTACTTACACACAAAATTCAAGCTTGATGTTAGTCAAACATTTTTTTGCATGTTATCTATCTCCTGGACTACTAAAATAATAAAATCGTTAGCAAATGCAAAGAGAGCAATGAATAAAATCAACTGTTTTTAGGGGGGTGACACACTTCGCCACACCCGGGTGGCGCTACCCGGTCGTCAATGAGAATAGAATGGAACCTGCCACACGAGGTGGCGCCACCCGGTCAGCCCATTGTTCTTAATTGAGCCTGTCACACGGTGCCACCCAAGTCTCTGCCACTCAGCCCCAACTCCTTCAATCAAATCTAGGGGAAATCAAATCAGGGGTCAACTGCATCCCTCATGTAAGAGTTTTTGATGGTCCCAACTGTTCTTTAATATTCTAAGTAAATTGTTGAAAGTTCCACGCGAAATTTGGTAAATATTTAAAAAATGCTAGTCCTCTTTGATTCAAGGGTACACTGTACCCTAGAAATTCTACTCTAGAAATTCTTTTTGTCTGAAATTTTTACATGAATCCAAAAACGCATTTTTTCCCCTTCTTTAACGAACATAATGATAAGCAAGTACAGCTATCTCCTCCGGGTCCATTTCTCTACTGGCCGAAAAAAGTAAAAACTCGGGTGGCGCAATACAGGTGTCGGAAGACAGGTGGCATCAAACAGGTGGCGTGCCACCCGGGTGGCGAAGTGTGTCACTAGCCTTTGGACTTATTAAGTTTCATTTCTAATGCGTGAGAGACCCAAACATTTGATTTTAAATATGCCCTTTCGAGCCCATGATACTATTCAACGTGTTAAACTAACGAATTTTAGCGCATATATATTTCTCCTTTTGTGTATTTTAAGCATAAGAAGAATATAACAAGTTTTATTACTGATTTACACTTAAATCTATACATAAATAAATGCTGCACTTACTTTATTAAGTCTTTCTTGTCTCAGCTGCTATAGCTTCTTTACTGCATTTAAAGTATCTATTTGTTTTTAGTTGTTTTTTAAGAGTGTAGTTTTAGATGCTCTTATTTTAAGCCCGGGTCTCCTGGGTCCCTAAGTTCATTTCGACAAATGTCCACAGCTGATTTTGAAGTCCAACACACAACTATAAATAAATACTGAAGGATACTTACTGATACTTACTGTAAGTAACAGAAGCTATGTGATCGTTCTGAAGAACGAAATCTTTTTAGGTCTGCGATTTTAATAATTCAACGACAGAAATCATCAGAGATCATTTCTAGTTCCATGTCTGTTGGTCTGCGTAGTTCAACTTTTGCGAATCAACATATTTTAAAAACTACTTATCTAATTTTATTGAAATTTGGATGGTACAGATCATAATTTACTCATTTTAGGTCCCATATAAGTTTCAATCAATTACTCATTTAATCGCTAATTTCTTGCTCATTTTTTACTCTTGCACGTGCGTACAAACATACATTTATTTACACCTATATCTTCAAAATTACCTATCTGATATTTATGCAATTTTTATGGATCATCGAAAGTAGCCCACAGATAGACCTAGATTAATTTCAACCATCTTGGCACTTTAAATTTTGATTAATTTATACTTTTATACATGTAAAATACTCTGCCAATTAATGTGGCACATAGCTTCCTCGCAAAGAAAAGACCAAATTAAGAAAAAATACCTCGATAAAAATAATCAAAAAGTTGGAACTGCGCGGCACTGACCCAGTAAATATTTAATAAAGTTGCAGAAGTTTAAGCATTTGCTGTAAAAAAAAGCCTCCAACAAGCACCAATACTTTATTATATAAAAATATGTAAAACTGCAACCAAATCGTAGAAACCGCAGTATAAACAGGTTTTTTTTTCCCCCCCCCTCAAAACTAAAAATAACACAAAACAGAATATAACAAAAATTAATCTACTATGCAAGAGCTTTTCAACGATATACATCATATTATAAAAGATAA
>KZ651391.1:502777-523932 GCA_001010745.2 Gerris buenoi
GATATCAATTTTATAGGTATAGTTTCTTATGAAATGTGATTCTTTGTTGAAAATAATACTTTTATCTATTTATTTATTTTTTATCTTTTTGAGTTTATTTTTTAGAGACAACTATATTTATATAAAAATCAAAAAGAAGACTAAGCTCAGAAAACTTTTCAGTGGAAAAGCCAAGATTTGCGAGGTTTTTACGCTTCGAAGAGGAAACAAAAAAAACCTAACTTAGTAGACGAACTGTATAAGGTGTAGAAAACAAACGAGACTCTCTGGGAATTTAGAAAAGACTGGAGCAAAGAAAAGCTCTTTAAACTTGCATTTTCCTTTTTTCCGACTTCTTACTGAAACTTGGAGTCTCTTTAATTACTGTGCAATACTTTAATCCTTCTTTTGTTCTAGTTTTCTTTATGTTTTTCCTAATACACAATACTACTGCAATGTGGGTCAGGTTCAGATTTTGAAGAAAAACAGAAACTGAAAGTAAACTAGCTAGTGTAACTAAATAAACTGTGATAACACAGGGCATTGTTTAAAGCCATATACATTAGGATTTAATTTTAAAAATAATGAGACCGTTCTTCCAGTTTTAGGATTTTAGGATGCGAGGGAGTTATACTCCACTGGAATTTGCGGTGTTTAATTGCAATTCCTTAGCTGTTAGTACTTTGTGCCCTTGATAGGTTTCTAAATATGTAAAAAAAACCCCACGTTTCTTTAACACCTTATCTGCCAAATATCTTAGGATTTACTTTCCTTGATATACCATAGTATCTCCTTAGGCTAATTCATATTGTACGTTCAAGAGAAGTGGCTTTTAGAAATGGCTTTTATAAATGGCTTTAAATCTCGGCCTGGTACGTACAATATCAATTTATATTGAGTTATAATACGCACAAATTTTACCCTTGATGCGTATTATACTCAAGTAAAATACCTTAACTTGACATTTTACCATCATACAGGGTGACCCAGTAGTAATGGGACAAAAAAGATATCCTGATTCGATGGCCCAAGATGAAGAGAAAGAAGGTATATATGCCTTATGCAATTTTAAATTGTTTTCGAGATCATTCGATTTTTACATACATATATCGAATATCTTATTATAAGATTAAGTTTGCTTTTTATTTATTTTTACTACGTTTTTATTAACTTGGTTTCTTGTTTGTATGTTTGTTTGTGTGTCCGGTACAAATCTTGCGACCGAATTTTATCTAACATCCCGAGTAGCTAGACATTTGAAACTTTCAGAACAGCTCAGAACACGATGACAATGCATTATTTTAATGCTTTTAGTCATTTTTCAGCAGGCTTTAATTTGTTTTCAGCAAATTTGCTGTATGAAAAGTTAGTTCGGAAAAAATCCGCAAGTTGTTTTATTTGTTTTGTCCCAAATATTTACAATCCTTTGACCTCCCCAATATTTACCTCCTTTGACAGATTTCAAATTAAAAATAGACTTTTTAAAGAAAGACTTTTTATTGAGAGGTAAACATTGAATGACAGCAAAAAATAATAAGAACCAAGTAAACAAAAAATAAATTAATTGTACTATTTATCTTGTAATTATAAATATTTTGTTTATATTTGGACTGAAAATGTTAGCTACCTTATTGAAGGTTTTTTTAAGCATACTCTACTGAAACTTTATACAGAGTATACGTTATGTTATATTGTTCTAAAGATAATGTAATGGGTTAGTTTAAGCTCTTCAGACTTTAATGTTAAGTATGACGGATGGTATTAACAAAGTTATGATGGTTTAAAATATCCCTCTATATTTTACACAACTCTAATTTTACATTGTAAATGAGTGTAATTTCCTTTTTAAATGTAATATGTGGGTAATCTCAAAAAAAAGTAAGTTTAATGGAAATTTAATGTTCTCTCTAATGGCGAAAACCACAACTTTTTTTTTTTTTTTAGTTATCACGCATTTTTATTTGAGAAAACAACAACGCATAAAAAAATTCGATATATCAACATATCTCGAAAACTATTGAAAATTGCATAAGGCATATACCTACGAATCAGGATTTCATTTTTGTCCCATTAAAACTGAGTTACCTTATACTAAAAGTGGGTAATTATAAAATACCAATGCGAAAACCAATTATAAAACCATAATGCGACTACTTGCTATAGATGTCAACATGCAAACAAATGTGAACATAAATGTTCCATTTAACAAAAGAAAATTACTCGAAAATTTTCAATGCTAGCAAAATCAATGCTAAAAAAAAAATAAAAATTGACGGTATATAGCACAATACTCTTAACTATTTCTATATGGTGAATACTTATGTTTGTCTTCAGTAGCTTTCATTTGATTCCTCCCTTAAAAATTAAAAAAAAAAAAAAAAAAATACGAGTGGTGTCGCGGGACACCCGGTAGGAACGAATATCCTTACATTTTTCATTAAATAAATGATAAAATTACACTGCTAAGTACGTATACATTGCTAAGTACTTATACATGGTGGAGTTAAAAAAAGAGGCAATATTAAAAGTAAGTAACTGTTTGTACCTAGCAGAGTTAAGGAAAAATTAAAGGAAAAGCATTATTTGTATCATTAAAGCAAGCATCTTTCAATAAATTTGTATTGAATATAAGAAAAATGTTAATCGTGATTAGTTAGTTAAAGAGTATGATTGTTAGAGGATGTTGAATGGAAACAGGACTGTTTTCTATCTATTATTGTGATTTTGGTCGTTTTTTTCGGATTTACTCCCGGGCTCCAGAACGTGCCATAAGGAACTTCGTTCCAAAAAATTGAGCATAGCACATTTTTGCGCCTTATGCACGAGAATATTTGTAGAATTTATCAACATTTTTTCCTTTGTCTGGTTCCAAAAGTTAATACAGTATATCAAATTTCAACACTCTATTACGGGTTGGGAGATATGAACCAAAGTACGATGACAGACACGTCACCCTTGGCATAAGGGTTTCGAGGATGATCTATGAAATCTTAATTAGTATTATTAAAATGTACAAACCCTGTCGCATATCCTGAGCGCAATCAGCCGCCATGTCGATCTGGAGTGCTTCCCAGTTATCTTTGCCTGCTAGACCAGCAATCTTGCCAAGGTATCTGCAAATAGTACTTGACTGGCAAACACATTTACCGTCAACTTCCAGAACGGGAATCTTACCCCATGGCGTAGCTATAAACAAAAAAAAACAAATAGGTTAAACTTTGAGATTGATTTAGTTCATATACACCGGGTGAAGTTGGCTCCAATCTAACTTTCTCGCTTTCAAGCTAACCTGAATGAAACCTTCCTATCCTCTTTCCTCGTATTTATATATTTGATTTCATTTTTCGAGTCCATTTATGCTTGGTTTACATTCAGTCTACATCCGTGGCGGTGAGCATGGAAGTGGACATGAAATAGAGCTGCGTGCTGTCCATGCATCTGCCACTCGCAATTCCCATTCTACTTCTACTAGCAACTTCCCTTGTTCCTCCCAATCGCACTGATGCTGCTGCCACTCGCAATGCCCATGCTCTTGCAACTTGCACTGCCCATGCTTCTGCCACTCGCAATATCTATTCTCCTTCTACTAGCTACTTCCCATGCTCCTGCCAATCACATTGATGCAGCTGCCATGCGCACTGCCCATGCCCTTGCTACCTGGACTGTCCATGTCCATGTTCCTTTCTTTTACACTGCCCATGCTTCTGCCATTCGCATTGTCCATGCTCGATAACGGATTTTCGCGAGGAAGTTAAAGAAATGGCAGCGCGAGTGGCAGGGAGTGTTTACACCCTGCTCTTCTACTAACTTAACTTAGCCCATCTGGCTGAGTTGGAAATTTTTTCAACTATTCGTAAAATATCGAAAACTTGTCTAATTGCGATGAAATGTTTACCAATATAATACACATCTTTATCAGACAAACACTGAATATCGTTTTGATATCTGCTACCATGTTTAAAATATCGACCTTTAGAAATGTTACCGCTTGATTATTTTGGCAATATCAAAGAATGAAATATCGATAGAAACTATTTAACATAATGGACAAAATACAATATCTAGCAAAGCAACGCCTTTCATCGACGTGCTCCATTGCACGAGGTAAGCAGAGAATGGGAAGCAAATAAGGGAGAATGTTAACACTCACTGCCCATGATGCTGCCACAAAAGTATTTTGGGAAGTAAATACAGTAGCGTGAGGAGCAGTGGCAGTTGCTGAAGAAAACGCTCAATATATTGAAGTGATTAATGTATAAGTTTTCAACTTTAAAATTAATTAAAATGGTTAGAATGAAATAATGTGTACCGATTTGTTGAAATAAATAACTTACTTTTCTTGAGCTCTGGCCATTGTTCAGCATTAATACGATTATCGGTAAAAGGCTGATTCATGTAGGTGAGCATTAACCTGACAGACTCACCTAAACCCATGCCATTGAAATATGTCAGTTTGTATTCAGGCATTTTAATCTGAAACAAATAAATCAAACGATTAAAGTACCAATCAAAACGACTAAACAAGATTATGAATAAGAAATACATATAAGAATTCTAGTAGCTCTCAATTTGACGGGCCTCCTTACTGGACACTGCCCTCTTAAATATCATCTGGAAAAGATGGGCATTGCTGAGGATGTCATTTGCCACCTATGCTGTGAAGCAACGGGAAGTTCAGAACTGCGAGGTAGCTGCGCAAAAACGGCTGCTAATGTTCGGTAAGGCTATCCTGGTACCAAACGAAATACGAAAGGCAGCTCCCAGAGACATAAACAAAAGTCTGAGTATTGACTGGGAAATGTAATAAATATAATACTAAATTTAATACGGGATTCAATAAGCCTTGTTAAACCTAAAAAAAAAGCTCTCTATTTTGGAAGCGCAAAGTCAAAATTAATCATATGATGATAAAAGCTTGAAAGCGCAATAGTTATTTGTGCAACTAGTGCGGGAAGTGGCACTTTGCTGCACTCGAGAGAAATATTTACGCCTGAGCCGAAGGTGAGGGCGGAAAGGTTTTTCGAGTGCAGCAGACACTTTAAGCTCGAGTTGCACATTACATTTTTCCTACAGTTAGTTTTTAATCTGAAAATAAATTGAAAATAATAGAGTGTTTGTTAACATGTATAAAAGGTTTTACAATATCAAGTAAACCAGCTGTTCTGTTTATAGACAGTGTTGCTTTTTTTTGCCAGATTTTTTTTTGCAAACTTATTTCTCATCATAACCCTTACTCATCACATTTCATTCTTTATTTTAGATTTTTTATCTTCACTTTTTATACTTCAACATTTTTATATTTGATATATACTGTTTAAATCGTGAAGTTAGTCAAAACAAACCATTAGTTGTCATTGTCATTGTTATTATAATTATAATTTAGTTTATTAAATCTTTGTTTAGATTTAAGTTCTTTATGTTTGTAAGTTGGAACACTAGAGTGCGGTAAAGTAAAATGAGTGCGGTAAAGTAAAACGAGGGCGGTAAAGTAGTAAGTGCAGGAATCTGCTGTCTTGCGCACTATTTTGAGTGCGATAAAAATCACTTTATCGGTCAACTGTAGGAAAAATTAATTTAACTAACTCCTCACTGCATAGCCCATAATGAAATGAATAAAATGGGGTTAGTAAATCGCTGCACCTGTTCTGTAAATTTTAATACAATAACTATTAATTTGAAGAAACTGAATTAATCTATTGCTCGCCACTCTTAGGTAAAGTGTCTTTTTCACATTTATATGGGATGATAGATGAACACCGGGAAGTCGGAAAGGGTCTGGGAAATTAACAGTAAATGCCCTTTGGCACAATCCTTTAATGACTGTTTATAGGGCATCAAAATATTATTGTTATTAGTTCTAGATGCAGTATCAAACATATACTACGTTCACACATCGTTTTGAGAGCGTTTCGGATCCAATTCGTTTTAAAAACGATCCGCGTTCTTACAACAAAAAATACAGGTGATCGAAATATTTGTTTTCGATATTTCACAACGGTGACGTCACGAGTAAATAGTAGGTATGGGGCCCCTTGAGTCCAACCCCACTCCTGACCCCCTACGTCATACCCCCACTCCTCGAGGCCACGCCCACCCCCCACTCCTCCCCCTTCCCCCACCGGGGGGAACAACGTAAGAAAATAGGAACATGCAAGGGACAACGTAGACAACACCTGTCCACATCCGGTTCCACCGGTGTGTGGACAGGTGTTGCTGATTTAGCGGGGTGGGGTGGGGGTGGTATGGCCTTGGAAAAGTAGTTGAAACAGGGTAGTTGAAAGTATAGTAACCCTCGTTTCTTACCTATATGAGGGACAACGTAGACCTCCTGCCATCAACAGGAGTCTACGTTGTTATCTTATATATTATTTACCCTACTCGAGTAAAACCTTCTTTCTTGTTACCTAATAAGTCCGCGTATTTTTACATTTTTCTTTACAAGTTATTTAACGTTTTTACAGGTTCTTAATAGTTTTAACCTTAATGTAATAACGTTTTTGCAGTTTAAAAAAAGAAACGGAAGCTCACGAAAGTATAGAACTTGAAAAGTGGAAAAGAGTAAAATAACCTGATATCTCGATCCCCTCCACGACCTGTTCACACGAGCGTTTTGAATTCCGATTCCCCGATCCGATCACGTATTTTTGGTGGAGCGGATCTAAACCGATACGATCCGTCGATCTCCGTTCATACAGCGTTTTGAACTAGCGGATCGTTTTCAAAACCGTTTCCAAAACGATGTGTGAACGTAGTAATACAACAGATAGGAATATACTTCTAGCACATAAAAAGCTTTAGAAATGAGTTTAAAATAAATAATTACATTATATTCATAACTTCTGTTAAACTATGCGCACTATAATGTACCAGAATATACTTTTTTCTAATTTTTTATTCTGGAATAAAAGAACAAAAGTTTGACTAATTAGCAGATCAAATATTGTTATAATGAAAAGGTTGTGGTTGTGAAACAACTACAAGTTGAAATAAAACGTGTGGAGTGGATTCAAACAAAAACTTGGTTAAATTAATTAGTTTCGAGTGACTCCTTTCCCGCGAGATCTCTTTCACAGCGATCAAGTACCTACTTTAATACAACACTTTTATTCACCTGCAGTACAAGCCAATTTAAAATTCAATTATTCATCGCACGTAAAAAATGAAAGCGTAATCAACATCGGAAACATTTTCGAGAAATAATTTTGCTTCCGAGCTTACTGAACTTCGGAAGCAGGTGATCGTTTTGATGAACGACATTTTTTATGTCTACAATTTCAAATATTCCTGAAATTCGTTTTAGACGTCGGAGAACATTTTTGGTTCCGTGTCTGTCAGACACTCAATTTTTTTTGAACCAACATATCTTATAGTTCAGGAGATAGCGTGCAAAAAAATGTGTGACTAACATCAAGCTAGAATTTTGTATACAAGTCAATCTTTTAGCGCCTTTTAAGAATACGTGGTCGGCTAAGTTCGACAGCGGGATATATCTTGGCAATAGGCGTTTGAAAAAAACAAACCGGTGGAGAGCGGCCATGTCTTACCAATTATGGTGGACAATGTGATTTTCATGATCCTGAGTACAGAAATAGTTAGTAGACCGACAACCAAGTTGATGTTAGTTCATCCCTTGACAGGTGACCATGTTGATTTTTAGTAATATTTGAATAACAAACCTATCAACTGTGAAAATAACATCGACTTGATTTTTTGTCTACTAATTCTGAATCTAAACTAATCAGGATCATGAAAATCATACTGTCCACCAAAATTGGCGGGACATGGCCACTTTCCACCGTTTTGTTTTTTTCAAATGCCTATTGCCAAGCTATGTCCCGCAGACGAACTTAGCTGACCACATATTCTTAAAAGGCACTAAAAGATTGACTTGTATACAAAATTCTAGCTTGATGTTAGTCAGACACTTTTTTCACACCCTAGACCTTGCCTTTCCTGGACTATTAGAAATCATTTCTTCAAATTTTAATAACATTTGAACGGTAGATCATTATAATTAGCCTATTGTTGGCCCCATGTAACGTCTGCACACATTTGTTTTTCTTCCACCTGCGCACTAACAAACATTTATTTACACCTATAGCTTCAAAAGTACTTATCTGATTTGTCTAAAACATTATAGTTTTTCGAAAGTAGTTAGTTTATCGTAGGTTAGTGGCTATATTTCCTTTCTTCATGTGGGCCTAGTCCTTACATGGAATGCCTAAATAGTTTTGTTTCCAAAGCCTTCTGGGAAACAAAAGAAGAACACGTGAATGCTATGAGCCACACAATTTGACAGACTATTCCGGAGTTAATAGGACAACACTCCAAATTTAGAGCTTGATTTTGTCTCAGGGTATAATTTGAATGAACATGTATACCAAATGTAAAGAAAGCCATTACAGTCTGTTTCAAATGCGAGTTAGTGCGTTGACAGCGCGGGAAATCAAGTGACACACAGATTGGCCAACCTCTCTTAGGGAAAAAAACATTTATCTTTGCCTAGTTGGCCTGGAGGGCGATTTTGTAACTTTGAAACCTCCCTTTTCATGTTGTTATATATCAAAAAGTTGATATGAAGATGCGCGCGCAACCTGTCATGTGAATGAACTTTTGTCTGTTGTTATATAAGGAGAAATTGATATATAAGGTTTGATAAATAGCAACTCGAAATTGTTGTTGATATAATTCGTCAGGTTATATATATTCGTTGTTATATATCAAATGCTAAAAACCAAAACAAAGTGATGCCATTATTGATGTTTTCATTCACTTTTCTTGTTTTCTGACTGAAATAACTATTTTTTTCGACAAACTTTGTTAAAATTAAACACCTCTTTTAAATTGTATATTTTATAGATAAAAGAAATTAATTTTAAATTATTTTATTTTATTAAATGATCTATCTTATTAAATTATATCATTTTATATTAAACAATTTTAAAGATAAAAGAAATGAAAATCAACTAGTTTTTATTTTTATACACCTTTAAAATCCATCAAACATTGAATAAAATTTACTGAAATTACTATAAAATGGCCAATAAAAAGATCGCTGTCAATCCGTAGTTCAGTATACGACCACAGGCATCACTTTACAGATTCACTACATTATATAACAACAGCTTGATATACAGCGAGGTTTGATATATAACGTCACTGTGGATATATATAAAAAAAAAGTAACAGGATCGCCCTCCAGATCTTTTGTCCGGGAAAATCTCGAGCTCTCATTGGCTCCCTACCCCATTTGCTAGTTTTTCCCGCGCTGTCAACGCACCAACTCTCGTTTGTTCACCCCCTAGTATATGCTGTCTGCATAGACGACAGACGTACATTAAAAAACAAATAAAAACATTTTTGGCATCAGGGGACCTTAAACATGTAAATTAATCGAAACCTCAGAATCGGTTGACAATACTTACTTTCTGTATATCACGTGATTGATTGATTTGTTTGTCAAGCACTAAAGACGAACACATAACCACAAGTCATCATATGCAGGCTTTGCATAATATTTCTTTAATTTGAGATGTTCTTTATTCCTAATTTTTATAATATGATAAGATATCAGTTCACTGTTAATATAACAATGTAATTATTCTAGAGGATATTGAGATATTGACAAAATTGTTTAGGTTGTTTTAGTAATAAAGACTGAAGATGACCTTAGTTAGGGTCGAAACGTTTTTAAACAACATGTTTTAACCGTCGCTTTTCTTATACCTAAATTATCCATCATCTAAATATTCATCTGTTAATATTACAAGCGATTTATGGTTTTATTCTTGCATAATTTGAAATCTGCCTAAAACTATTTCCATGATGTTACTATTCTGCTGGAAAGGCAGCGAAATTTCAGGGAACGTAATTTTTTTACTGGTCTTATATTACTTTGCTTTGTAAGTTTCATCGCACACTTATTACACCAATTTTGAACTACTTCCCGTCATTCAATCTTCCCCAAATTTTGCACATAGAAACAACTAAGGTGAAGAATACAGAAACAAAACAAAAAAAAATTGTACATAAGACCAGTTTTCAAAAATGGAATTTTTATATTAATTATTTTTCTCATAAAAACCAAAAATTGTTCGGTTACATTCTTCAACATATTAACTTCATAATTTTTCACCACAACTCTTAAAATGTAGGAAATACCCTTAAAGAATTCAAAACATTTTAATGTTGTTTTTCTTAATATAATTATAGCCTTTAAATTTCTATATAAGTTTACTTAAAATAATTAAATTATTTTGTAAGGTAACCGAAAATCAAATTAATTTTGCATTCTTCTGGATACTAAATTAGGCGTCCTGGTATCGCTGTGTGCAATTATCTCTGTGTTTATTTATTGATTGGAAATTTCTCATATGAGATGAAATGCATCGTTATCACTCCGTGTTAATCGCTAAGCCTCTCCTAGATAAGCTTCTATCACTCCCAATTTCTATCTCACAACTGTTAACACACTGCTAGCGAGTATATTCTCCAGTGATATATGCATAATATGCATGCATCAGTTAAACCCTCATGTGAAACTGATCTATCTCACTTTTCCACATAAAATATGAAAGTGATAAAGCAAGTTGAAAATTGGTCCTTTGGAGACGGATGAGGACGGAGTGCTTTAATTAAGAGTTGCGATTCAAAATTGAATTTCTTGATTCGTTCATGCGAGAAACTAACGGTACAGCCTTGAGGGACTACGCGTCCAATATTTATGCGAAATGTGTCACCACCTCCTTACCCTTTTATCCAACAGCTTACTTACCAAATTTAATAATAGATGCGAAAATAATTACATTTCCTTCGAAGGTTGCCTACGAACCTACGAAGGGAAGTAGGTTTGTCCAACAATGAGAATATGTAGAAGAATAAGCCTAACGTCTTCTCAAATTAAATGCATGATAAAAATAAAAATCACAGGAAAGTATTTTTTTAGGTTTTGTAGGTTAGTAAGCATATAATTGGTTATCTTATTACGAAATAACATTTTTAGGTTCCGTAGGCAAAACCCATGACCCCTATTTTTTCCTGCGTGCATCTGTCTGTCCGTCTGCCACCTGCTCTCACGGTTACACCTTTTGTCCGATCACTTAAAAATTTGGCATATATGTGTATAGTACCTACCTACAAATTTTAAAAATGTAGCAACTTAAAAAAATAAGGGTAAAAAAACTTGGGGGTTAAATATATATATATAAAATATATATTTTCTTTTTTTTTTGGAGACCGTGTGGGGTATCATATAAAAGGGTACGTCGAGCTGATTACAAAAATATACCAGTTTTTGGTTTTAAGCTTTTATGTGAGTGTAAATGAGTTTGAAGTTGGTGTGAAAAGTGCCCCCCCCCCTCACCTCTATCTCGCTTATTAGTGTGTCGCTTATAACATTTTTTTTTAAATTCCTGAACATTCTTCGCCCAAAAGTAGAGGTGCTAATTTTGTGAAAATTTCAACTTCTTTTTTTTATTTAAAAAAAAACGTTTCTTTATGATCATGCTCTCATTAATGTATTTATATGTTTATTGTCAAGTTCAGTGACAAAAAACTACTTTATCAGAAGTTTGTTTATGTGTTTTGAGAATATCAGACTCATAGGATAGTTCAAAGTAGGCTTTTAGCATTTTAATAATAATGCGCTGTGGGTGGAACGCGCACCTATGCATGATAGCCAGTACAGTTGTGAGTGACCAGGTCTCGTGAACTACTCCACTTCAAGCTGTACTATCAGTTTATTCAAGTTTCAAGCTATTGTAATTATTTTAATTGTCTGAAGAGTAATATGTAATTACAGCGCCATGCATAGGCACTACTTAAACAATACAGTGTTCCTACAGACCCTCGCTATGAGCTCACTAGCACACACTTGACCTGTTTATTTTTTTCTTCAGAGAGGAGTAAAAAATTCACTGGTTCGATCCCGGGGGTGTCACAATATTTTTTATCTGTAATAACGAAAAGTTAACATTTTTCTTGAATAATCAAGGTATTAGCATGAATCATATCTTAATTTTGCAGTATCCATTCCCATATGTGATTTTTTTGTAAAAGGCATAAAGTACCTAATTTAAGTATGCGGGTAGTAATACCTTCCTGGCACTTCCTTTGATTTAAACGGAATATTCTTCTTTAGACTATTACTCCCCTTATTAACACAGAAGTGTGATATTGCTTTGTTCCAAAGTACTTTGGAATAAACATGTAAGCACCCTTTGTCTTAATAGCTAATTAGTCAAAGTAATTTGTATTCCAAATAAACATAAGAGAGTTACAATCTAAATAACCCCTTTGCTTACCCTTTCTTTCTAGATAGTTTGAAGTATTAAATTTCCCCCTATTAGCGAATTTTCGAAGAAAATAAAGCTATTGCAATGGCTTCAAAAGTTTTTTTAATGCGAATTTTTGAAACCATAGATTCTGTTTTAGGCCATTCTGAATTTATTCCTAAATTTTAACAATTTTTTTTATGTATGTATGTATATATAAATGTATGTATGTATGTGTCACTCCAGACAATATCTCCTATTAGGATCCACTTAAAAATTTCAAACAAATTTGTTAAATATGTTAATAATATCAAAAGAAAGGATGGGTTCGTTGGCCAGAACATTTGGAGCTCATTTAGGGGTCACATTTTGACAATTTAGGGTCAAAAATAGCATAAAATATTTTTTTTCCATTCTACCCCCCTTTTATATGAACATATGATAAAAGTGTACATAACAATAATTACTGTACTCTTAAAGAGCTTTCCAACGATGTGCATCTTGAAGGGTAAATACTATTTTGACCGGTGTGTACCCAAACATTTTTTTTTCACCCATCCAAATTCTAAACCAAAGTTTTTCTATATTATCATTAGCCAATAATACTAAAAATTATTTGAAAATTCGCTCATTAAGTCATGGTGCATGGCAGGACTTTTTTTTAAAACATTTTAATTTCATTTAAAAAGTGTCAATTTGATAAACATAATTATAGGTACTATGATAAAAAAGGAGTGCCTGCTTTTATAAGTTTACATTCTCGTGGACTTCATGCAAGTTTAAAAAGTTTTTGTATTCGGGCTTCTTTTCTATCTGCTTTTGTATAGAGTAAAGAAAAACTGCAGATGTTACCCTGAGAGCTTAGATTTACTCAGGCATACCGGACGTCCAAGGCCATCATTTATTCCCAGAGTGGACTTAAGAAGGCCAAAAGGGCCTCTACTGTTTGGTAGAAAGTCAAAGGGCTTAGACCCTTTATCTAAAACGAATTTGATATCCAAAGCCCTTAATATGGTAGCCCTCTCCTGAACTAGAGCTGGGTTAGAGTCCTCTACCTCTATCCTACTCGAATAAATCTTGTCATTCTCACTTGATCAGTTGAGTGATATAGGAATATATTATAGTATTAAGTTAAGATGGTTCCGTAGTTATTTAAATGACAGACAATTCAGAGTTAAACTAAACAATACAGTGGGAAATAGCTTCACATCCACTAATTCAAATTCCACAAGGCACTGTTCTGAGTCCTTTGTTCTATCTATAATACAGTTTGAGATGGCTATATGGTGTATGAACATATATAATACGTAATCATTTAAATGAAATATAATTGGAATTAAATCTAATTGATTAAGTATTATATATATGTTAATCAAATTAAAAAATCGGTCCGAGACAACTCTGACAAACTTTCTCATGTGCAAGATCTTAATTACTTATAGCCCAGTATTTTCCATATATTAGTTTCATAGGTACATTTAATTATTATTGAACATTTCATCAAACAATTTTTTCGAGTTTTTTTCGGAGTTTTTGGGGGGTTGCGCCCCTAAATCTGGAGTTAAAATTAATTTCGATTCATTCGATTACGCCTTGGGGGTATGATTTTTCTGAACACGTATGCCAAATTTCGTTTTAATTGGCGCAATAGTTTAGGCTCCAGGCGTCTGCACAGACAGACGACAGACGACAGACAGATATTTTATAAAAACCACTTTTTTGGACTCAGAGGACCTCAAAACGTGTAAATCCATCAACATCTCAAAATGGAATTTCGCGCTATCCCAATACTTTCTCTTTATACGAGAAAGTAAAAAGAACAGTGTAAATAGCAAAAAAAGGGATCAGTTTATGTAATTTTTATAAAGGTATATTAAACATTTGTAGATAAGATTGAATAAATTAAGATTAATTTGTGAAACTAAATTATTTGTTACATTTAATAAAGGACTGAAGATGACCTTAATAAGGGTCGAAACTTTTCGACTTTTTTATTCTTTCTTACACCTGTTAGCCATCTTACACTGCATTTAATTGAATTAAAAGGGTGTATAGTATATTAAATTATCTTTATAATAATTTAATAATAAAAAAGAAGAATAATTTTAAAAAAAAACTATTTCTTTAATTATATGTATTTTCAAAATTGTTACAAACTATTTACTGGTAGGTTTTGTAGATGATCTAGTCTTCTTATGTGAGTCTGCACAAAATATACAAACTGCAACATTTATTCAAAATTATCTACAAATTACAATACGTTGGTTTGAACTCACTAAATTAACTATAAGTATTAAAGAAAAATGTGTAATCGCTTACACGTTGTATTGGAGTGCTTTACTGCAAAATCCGAAAATAGATTATACATAATTCAAACTGCCAATTAACGTATTGCTAGTACCCACTTAACATATGTATATTGAGTGCCGGTTCCGGCAGTTACATATTTGGGAGTAACCGACCAATTTTAATAATCTTGGACCTCTATATTATCCCATGGTATACATAATAATTAGTACCATTTATGTATTAAGTGATTCGGATATTCATCTTTATCCAAGTACGACTGTAATTATGAAAAGGATATTCATCTTTATCCAAGTACGACTGTAATTATGAAAAGGATATTCATCTTTATCCAAGTACGACTGTAATTATGAAAAGGATATTCATCTTTAACCAAGTACGACTGTAATTATGCATATTTCCGGTTTAAATACATAATTATACGAACCGAGATTTGGAATTAACTAATCATATTAAATTTGACTTGGAGTTAGAATTTATTATTGTTTTAGTGAAATGTCAATAACAACAAAATTACTTTAAATCACATTTAGTCTGTTATCAATTTACTGATTAGAGATTCCATAATATTGAGTTTAAATGCAGTATTTACTTATGTATACTACACAATAATCTTCATGGTTATTTTATAATACAGATTTTTGATATTTATAGGTTTCCAATTCAGTATGTTTTGTTAACTATTATACATAAAAGCTTAAATAGTTTGCTATTCAGAAAACTATTTTATGCAAGAGTTATTTCGGTAGACATCGCTAGGTGCCAGGAAAAAACTAGAACATACTTCTATAGCCATTAAGTTATGATAGTTTGTTCTTATTGTCATAATGTACAAGCTGAAGTACTTTGCGTTAAAAACATAAAGAAGAATTAATGATCTTATAATCTTATAAATATTCTTATTAGTATGGAATTATTTATTTTTAAAGATAACACCATGTAAATGTAAGCAGTAAACATATTATAACGATATTAAATGTGCAGCAAACAAATCAAGTGTTGAAAATAGTGGTTTTTTGTTTAATGTTCGTTTCAATGTTAAAAACATTTCGTTACGATGTTGAAATTTAAAAAAATCAATAACCATAATTTTTATGACCATTTTTTTTTTTTTAAGCAGGTTCATTTTTTTAAGAAATGCCATGAGTTTGGATCTACTCATTTTTAAACCAACCCTACAACATGCGCCACATGTTAGCGCACGCCACTGCTTAAATATTAATAGATTTCGTTCGGCCGGTTTTGCGTCATTAAAGTAACAGATATGCAGACAAAAAATTATTTGAGGCCGGGTTTTGGTTTTTGTAACGTGTGCAATTAAAAAGTATCCAAAAATGTTACAATTCTAAACAATGTACAGACAAAACTTTACATTTTATTGGTATAAATAATTTTCAGTTGAATTGGAAATATTAAATTAAAGAAGCCAACTTACTTTTTTGTTGAGGACGTATAAGATAGTACAATATAGGAAGAGATGTAGTTCTCTCTTGAAGACTTCAACGCAAACTAACTGATAAAAACTGAAGCTTATAATTATAATGTTTCAATTACTCTGACCTTATCACTGCCCCCCCCCCTCAACCACTTGATGATGTAAAACTCACACTTGTGTACTCTCGACAACAGAGTGGATCTCAACAACATAATGCATCTTATATAACTTTCTAATAATTATATAATTATATATTTTTCAAAGATTTTTCTAGAAAACAAGAGTTTGAATTGAAATATCGAAATATCGTGTAATAATAATAATTATTAGTTTCTGCTAAATCTTGTCTATTTAAAAACAAGAGTCAATGTTAATTCACAGACAGAGAAAAATAGACTTCAGCGCCGGGATTCGAACCACGGACCTCCGGCGGTTCAAATCCCGGCGTTCAAATAAAGTCTATTTGTTCTCTGTCTGTCTCCCTTTGTAAATAATTATTATACTTTGAGTAAGAGTCAAAGTTAATTAAATAAACTCTTGGCTTTATTTTACTTCTCAAGCGATGTATTTTTCACTTTATGAAAATCTTGTTGATTTTCTTAATATATGTTGAGCTTTAAAATTTTCTTAACTTCTTCCGTCATATAACTGGCTTTCTATACAGTGTGTTTCTGACTTGTATTATAATTATTATATCTATTTGGAAGGAGATAATAGGTGATATATTTTATTCAAGAATATGTCGTTAATCCAAAAAATAGTCAAAATTAAAAATTGAAGAAAACAGATGAAAAAATTTCTGAAATCATGCATTCATTAAAAAATAATTTATGCAGATGATTTTTAGCACAATTCAAACCATTTTCTACTATAATATCTTGCATATTATGTTTACTGTCCTGTCTGAGAAGTTTTTTCACTGAATACTACTACTACAACTTACATGCTATAAGTGTTAGTGTTAACATTTTACTACGTTTTTATTAGATTGCTTTCTTGTTTGTTTGTCCAGTACAAATCTTGCAATCGATTTTTAACTAACTTCCCGAGTAGCTAGACATTTGAAACTTTTAGAATAGCTTAGAACACAATGACAATGCATTATTTGAATACTTTTAGCCATCTTTCAGCAAAATTTAATTCGTTTTCAGGAAATTGTGCTGTATGGAAAGTTAGTTTGGAAAAAATCCGCAAGTTATTTTAATTTGTTTTGATATGTCCCATATTTACATTCTTCATTTTGACAGGTTTCAAATTTATAACAGAAAATTTAAAGAAGTAGAATATAAAATGTTCTTTTTATTTTTTATTTAGGTTGAATAGTATGTAAAGGTGATAACGATATATGAAAAAAGTGACTATTACTCTTGGCGTTTATGCTGTAAATATAAAATGGATAAATATATTATATGAAGCTTAAAAAAAATCAAATTTACAATTAGACATAAAATAAATAAATACAAATTGAGAGGTAGATAATGTAGTAATAGTAATAATATTACTAATTAATAACCATGTAAAATAAAAAGGGACAAATGTATAAGATAATTAAACTTGGAAGTTTAATAAGTTCCTTAGCCACTGATGCTTCAAGCGTTGAGGGGTAGACGTACTAGAGAATTTGGATTATCTAATAATATAGTCGACAGTGTTGAATTAACATGAGAAATTTAGTTTTAGAGATTGTGTATTCTCTTCTACACTGTTATTGGTTTCAGACTCTTTACTTTTTACTTTCTCATATAAAAAGAAAGTATTGTGATAGTGCGAAGATTCGACAGTGAGATTTTGATGGATTTACACGTTTTGAAGTCCAATGAATCAATTTTTTTTTTTTTTTAAATTAAATTTGTCCCTGCTTTAAATCTTTACTTTTAAAAAAAATCTTTTTTTTTTTTTTTTTTTTTTTTTTTTCAAAAATGTTTGTCTGTCGTCTGTGCATGCAGATGCGTAGAAAACTACTGTGCTTAAAGTATTTATCCAATTTGGACGGAATTTTGTATATATTTCCTGAAAAACCATACCCCGAAGTGACTGGTTTTTTCTATATTTTTCTTTTATATGCTTACCAAAGCATTGTGATTATTATAAGGAATGCATTTCTTTTATTTTATATTCAATTTATTGAAAGTTTCCGCATAAATAATGTTTAGTTCCAAACACATTTGGTAACTTTTACACTCTTAAAGCCCTGATTGACATTTGGGGTTGGCAAAATTGATGTCCTTGAAATATGAAACTTTGCAATTTGTAGTTAAGTTATATATAATGACCAAATACATAAAACATATATTGTAGAGACCCAAAAAATCTCATAAAATTTAGTGAGAAGATACCTCCTAGATCCAACAGAAAAAGTCTTAAATATTTATATCTTCAAAATGTATTAAAATTTAGCTATTTATCGGTTAATGCAAACGATTTGTAAAACTAATGAATGATTAATTTATTGTCAGGGAAAATACAGTTATCTGTATAAGTTTCAGCTCTCTATTCCATAGATAATTTTTTTTTCCATAGATAGAAGTTGGTTAAATATAGATTAAGGTTAATCTCTGAAAAACATTGTAAGCCTGTTGAAATAAGTTTTAATAGCCATGATTACTCAATATTCCATATTTTACCCAAGATAAAAGTCTTTCTTTCTTTTCATTATATTTACTTAAACGACGACGCTGTTGGTTATGAAATATTTTATTTCTTTTTACGATAAAAAATACTGTCAGAAAAAGAGTGGAAGTGATTTGTAAAATGGGCTTCGTAAAAATATTTTCTCTTCCAATTCTTCGTCTTGTCTGTCAAAGTGATTTCTTTTTAAGTCAATCACTCTTAATATAAGAATTGAATAACTTACAACTTACATAACGTGAACAGCTATTGAATATTTACTTATCCAAAAAAATATGTTTTTATTTTTTTATTTATTCTTTAACAATATTTTTTAACTAAAAATGTTTTTGTAGTGGCTCTTCTTATTTTTAGTAGAGTTGTAGATAAGGTGCGTTTATGTGTTATCCGTTTGATAAGAATGATAAGAAGAAGAGAGCTGTATATAATTTAAACACTCGAAATTATGTAATTTAGTTAACAGCAATTATGTAATTTCAGTTGTAAATGCAGGTGGTAGTAGAATCAGTTACAATGATAATATAAGTAAGAATATCTACTTCTTGATAACACCGTCTGAATTAAATCTTTGTAAAAGATGGAAGTATCGTTAATTTAGTATTTTTTAAAGTGTTTCTTAAAATTAAACCTGATAACTTCATTATATAACTTCATTATCTTAAAATATATTTGTTCGGACTAAATTCAAAAACACTTGACCATCTACATTAAACTTAAATAAATTTAATTGTAGGCTTACATGTTTATTAGTTAAGTTAAAATTGTGCAGAATTAGAACCACCCAAATAATTCTAAACTAGCGAGAGATAACTCTGGCAACAATTTTCATTTATATGTTGTTTTGATGTTTTTATTATATAATTGTTTCTCAATGCGTGATTGTTTTTGCAAATTGCATGTTTCCTGCATTTATTTTTATAAAAGCTACTACTAATTTTTTTAGTATTTAATTGGATTGCATTTACCTTTAATTATTTATTAATAGTTTATGAAGCGTTTTTGTGCAAGAATAATATTCCTTGTTATCTTTATTATGTGTTTTACTTTCTTATAATATACATAATATGAAAAAAAGAGAAAGTATTAAATATTTCACCCATAGTGTAGCCGATGTATTTGGCCCCTCTTACGTGAAGCAAAGAAGGAGCCAAGTTAAGCGATGGGGAATCATATTTACCTGAATGGCTTGCCGTGCAGTTGTGTTGACGTATTGGATACTATGGCGTAAACATTTATTTTAAGAATGTATGGATTTATAAGATTTAAATTTTCCTGAGTCTAAAATATTACGGTTTTTAAAAAGCTTGTCTTCCTTCTGCGCAGACGTGTAAAGCCTAAGGTATTGGGCCAATTTTCATAAAATTTTATACACATATTATGTGCAAAAATAAACTAATCCCGAGTCTTAATCGATTCGATTTTGTAGTTAGTCCAAGAGATAAACATGTAAAAAAGCGTCTGACTAACATCAAGCTAGAATTTGGAGTGTAAATAAATCTTTTGGTGCATTTTAAGAATAAGTGGTCGGCTAAGTTCATCTGTGCGACATAGCTTTGCAATAGGCATTTGAATAAAACCGTTCGTCTGCGGGACATATAGCTTGGCAATAGGCATTTGGAACAAAACAAACCGGCGGAGAGTAGCCATGTCTCACCCATTTTGGTGAACAATGTGATTTTCATGATTCTAAGTAAAAAATTAGTTAATAGACTAAAATTTCAGTTGGGCCCTTGATAGGTTAATTATTCAAATATTACTCCAACCCAAAGTGTAAATTCAACAAAACAAAGCTAAAAAAAGAAGCAGTACTGTACCTTATTACATCAATATTTGTTTCTGAATATTATATGAATTCTAGTTTCTTGTTCTTAATTCTTTGTTTCTAAATATGGATAGCTAACAGAATAATTACAAAGCAAGTGGTTTCACTTAATATCTGAATATTACACATCTGTCATGAAAAATTGTAATTTTAACAACGTTTGTTGAAGAAAAAAAGAAAAATTGTTTCAAAAGTTTTTCTCTGATGGGATTTTTCTCCTACAGTAGATTTAGTTTTCCTACTTGATCGATAATCATGCCTTAGGATCCTATGGTAAATTTTCACTACAAAACGCATAAAAAGGCGTTTTTTCGGCATACCGGTACTGGGAAATTTTCGAGTACACCTCTGTTCCAGACTTCAAAAACACCCGCTCGACAAAGAAACACCTTTGACGGCGGAATCCTGCCTGAGTGCATCATCTGACAAAGGATTAACCCAATTAAAGGAATCCCCGGGAATTCTAGGTGGTTAGAGATGGTTGGAGGTGGTTAGATATGGTTAGAGGTGGTTAGAGATGGTTGGAGGTGGTCAGAGGTATACGTTATAGTAAACCGCTATTACAAATGCGCCATCAGTATATTATACCTTGTTGGAGGTGTTATAAGTCTATGTTATAGTAAACCACTATTAACAAATTGGTAAGGCGTGAAGTCTCACGTAGAAAGGGTTTCGTTGGTATTGTGAACATAAAATAGTAAGGGGGAGAGGG
>KZ651392.1:49042-62992 GCA_001010745.2 Gerris buenoi
GTGTATGCGTCTGACAGCAAGTGAGGTTGCCGCCCCTTTAACCTTAAATTTTTAAGGTTGCCGCCTCGAAAATCACAGCTCAAAAGTGCCGCCCTTCAAAATTTGCCGCCTTGGGCTATAGCCCTTCAAGCCCCCCTGTAAATACGGCCCTGTCTGGATCGTTCTGGTCGTTGTACGAGTGCTCCCAAATATTCTGCTCTAAAACGCGTCCTTAAGTCTTGGCGTAACATATATGTACATGCTTAAGGCGCTTGTTCAAACATTTGACATCAACTTTATCCAAATGAGGAACACCTGCTCCGACATTTTCTCGGAGAAACATAGCAGGTGTAAGAGGCATTGGATCTCGGCTGTCTTCAGACAGATTCGTCAAGGGACGAGAATTGATTATAGATTCAACATCACATAGTACAGTTACCATTTCTTTGTAATTTAATGATGCTCTTCCTAGAATTTTCTTCAGCAATGACTTGGTTAAGCCGACTAACCGCTCCCACCAACCACCCCACCAGGCGGCGGTTACACATTTCTCCTATTTCATATCATTAATTACATCTTGACAAACACTTTAGCTCTTCACAATAATAATATAAATAAACCTAAATTATGCATAATTACTAGGAATATTAAAAAGCTTACTTTTGCTATGTTTCGACCCCTCTTTAGGTCGAAAGAGATGATTAGATCATTCAAGCTGATTAGAAAATTACTTTCTAAACATGGTTTCAGAGAGTAATCTTCTAATCAGCTGGAAGATGGCCCAAAGAAGGGTCGTAACCCCACAAAAGTCAAGAAAAGGTAGCCTTGCATACGTTATATACATTTAACCCTTAACGGATTTAACTCAGGGATTTCAAGGAATTTAAGATGAGTAAACTTGTAAATCTTACAAACTAAGTGTCAAATAATTTTTGTCTAAGTTTATGTAATTGTTGTAATATAAATGATTATTAAAAAGTTCCGTAAAAAAACATTATCGTTCTTTTTCATAACTGAGACACTTTTCTCACTGAAATTCATTTACTACGATAACAGACGAACTTTCTTATTGAAATAATTTTTGAATTTTTCCTTAAGACAAAAATAAAACTGTCTTTAAATAATCTGTAAGATTCCCATCCGTCAAAAATTAATTAATATTACTTATTGGAGAGGAATTGTTTTCTCAAGATAGAAGATTTTTACACCAGGTTTATTATATAATACAACTAAAGTTATAATTGGGCAATAAAGTTTATAATTGGCTTAGTTTCAAAAATCTAAAGCTCCTGATTGATTATCGAATTGAATTGATTGATGTATTATATAACTCAAGGGGAAGAGTACTACTAAGAATACTAATAAAAGGTTTAAAAAAAAAATTAAAATTTCAAGGTGGCGTCTCAAAATCTTCCTTCTAGAATATAAACGACCCAATTCATAAAGGTTAATATTGTAATAATATTTTTTTCTAAGGCTAAAAATCTTTTTGAAGTCGAGTAATGGAGGCGTCACTCGACTTAATCATTAGTTCTTAAACTATATTTTGTGATTGAATCTATAACATATTTTGGCCACGGCCTAAGATCGTTTTTTTTAAATGGAACTAATCTTAAATTCATGGGCTTATCGAAGTAACGATTTCTTCATAAAGTATAAGGCTATATCAACATTTTTAGGCTGAGAGCCTTTCACCTTCACCCTAATATTTATAGCTAAAATGATTGCTAAAATTCATTTAACCCTACAAAAATGGTAAATTTTTTTTAAAAAATGAAAAATAAATTTCATTTCTGAAATATTAAATTTCATTAAAATAGAAGAGTTGTTTCGGGTTCACGACTTAGCAAACGAGTACATCCGCAGTTCCTCAGAAGTTGATCTTGAACTTTTAAATAAATTTTAAACTTTTGAATAATAAAAAGATCTCACTTTACCCCAAACTACCCTCTTCAACTATGGCTTTTATCATGATTAATAAATTCCTTAATATTCAGTTTTTTATTGCAATACACACGCTTCAATGAAAGAACCACGCGATGCCTTTTTAAATTATATTCTAACAATTTATATTATTTACAATGTGTAAATAATATAACACATAGATTTAGAGTTAACATGATTTAAATATTTTCTTGTACAATAGCTATGAGCACTTGTTTAAATTAATTTGATATCTTAGCGCTCGAGTAATTGGCAAACTGAGATAGAACTGAAAGAAACTATTATGCAACAAGATTAATATTAAGAATAATGATAAAAAAGAAAAATGCAATTTAGATGAGCACCTGCAAACAGTTTTAATTGTAATTGAAGATAACAGGGCATTGAAACCAACGTAGTCTTTAGTTATTATTAAAACCAAGGAAATAATTAGGCACTTCTAGCTTTAGTGGTGGACAATATATCAAGCAAAACAGATAGTCTTATCTGTAATATTCGTAAACTTGAGAATATTGGTAATCAGAAAACCTGCATAGTGCCGTAAGTAAAGGAGAACACACCATGTTTTGAGATATTCGCCATTGCTATATAACGAGTTAGTAAGTATGAACATAAAATTTCATAATTTTTATCCAAAAAATTTCATAACTTTAATCCATTATTCGTAAAACATTTTATTTTATATTATTTCTTAGTTGTTTTTATTTATTTATATTATTTAATTTATCTATATTATTTCTTGTTTGTTTCACAATTGTTTCACAAGAATTAATAATAAAATGTATTTTTATCAACAATTAATAATTGTGTTGATTCAGCCAAAATATTTCACTGATAGAATTTGCACTAATGTTTCTAATACAGACATAATCACTTCTTCTAATGTGGTTTTTTTCTATTTGTTAATTTGTTTCGGAGTTTTGAAGTTAAATTTAATTAATAATGAATTTTAAGAAATATTTTAAACAATAGTACTACTTGGTGACCTCTCGCCTTACGCAATTATCACTTTTTTTAATAACAAACTAGATTTTTCAAGGAAAACTACTTATATGGGTAAATACGTATTTTTATGGTTTAAAATTATTTAAAATTATTTTTATGGTTTATTTTTGATTCTTTTAATAATTCTGTAATTTGATTTTTCTAGATTTACGATTCGCTCTATACATGTTACAGCCAACATCTTAAAACGACCAGTTTTTGATATCGAGATAAGAATGAGGTTTGCTGCGTTATCACTGCTGATAATATTGATTTCTTTGCAAGTAGTCGTACAGCAAGCATGTATACAAAATGGTGGACCAGTAAGTCTAAAATTATAAGCACACTTCTAATAACTAAATTATAACTAATAAAAAGGTTCCGAAAAGCCATAAATATATAAACTTTTTGTTCATAATAGAAATCTAGATGACGACTCCTGTTAGGTTAATAATATCTATTTTTTATTTACCTAATTCCATTCAATAAATATCATAAATTAATTTTTACTTTTTCCTCTCCAAACTCATTTTTATTAACTAGATTTGTTTAATCTTTTATTTTTCATTATTTATTATTTTTTTCTGTTCTAGTGCATATTCTACAGGGATTGCTGCTCTTTATTCTGCAATAGAAATATCTGCGCAAAATCGAGTAAAAATTCAGTGAAAAATGTGTCAGTTACGTAACACCTAAAAAACGAATACCAAATTTATTTTTATTTATAAAAAAAAGTTTTTAAAAATGTTACTTAAATAAAAAATAATTATTACCTATTTAAAAAGCTTTTAATTAGCTTTATTAGTATACCCAAAGAATTTTGTCAGGGAGAAATCTCGTAATCTATATTTGACCCCCTTTTAGACTACCTAGATACTAGATAGCTGAAACTTAAACAGATTGTATATTTCCGATGGCAAATACATAGTCACTAATTAGTCATTAGTTTTACAAAATCTATAGTATTAGCTGATAAATCAAGATTTATCAACTTTGGTGGTGAAATTCGTAACCAACAACGATTACTGACAGGAAAGAGAGGTCAATTTGTTTTTAATATTTTAATTTTATACTGAACCTCCTTTAAAATCACAATTCGCTCAGAAATATGGCAGAGGTACATGTTCCCGACTTCAGACACTATAATCAGTCATTAGTTTAACAAATGATGTTTGTATGAGCCGATAAATCAATAAATTGCAAGATTTATATGGAGAAATTTGGCGGTGAAATTCGAGAAAAAAAAGTATTTTTGGAACATTCAAAATCGATAACCATTGACAGCTATAAGAAAGGTAAGTACAGATTAAAAGCTTTAATGACAAAGAGTAAAAAGTAGAAAAAATTTTAAACTTTTGAATAATAAAAAATAAATAAAAATAAAGAATGTTTGTTTTAACAGCGTCAGTACTACGAGCGACCACAATATTATATGCTGACGTCACTGTAGATAAAAGGGTGCTATTAACAGTTTTGTCATTTGTAGATAGCGCCCCACGCTTTTATCTTTAGTGACATCGCATATAGTGTGATCGCTCATAGTTCTGTGGATAGTAAAAAGAATAACTTTATTTCTTTTCTTAGTAAATTCTTTATAAAAATGTGTTTTATTTTTTTTTATTTTTTAAATAAAATATTATGTCATCTATCTTTTACATAGTTATGAGTATAAATAAATTTAAAAAAAAAATAAATTATCCAGTTTTAAACTTACATATAAATAAATTAATAAAGTTACTAATCTCAAATCTAAATTGATAGTAATAAATGCTTGTGTTTTTATTTGAAAAAAAAAGAAGAATAATATAGATTTATATAAGTTAATCTTATCTCTTTAGGCTATTGTGGTTATGGTCCATTTAGCGGAAAATCATTTAGAGGTTTTGGCTGTTGAACAAATGGTTTAGTTCCATCAGGGCCAAGCTGTTTTCTTCTTTTCTAAGAGGGATTAAGTTTAGAGATCTTACTCTGGCGTGCTTAGTAAAAGTAAAGTGTTCGCTAGGCCTCTGATCCGTAGCTTGATACTGAGTGAAACCTAAGTCCGTAGCACGCAACAACTCACTTTCCTTAAGTCCTTAACTCTTTCAGGGTGGATAGCTTTTAAAGTTAGTCTTTCTGCTTATTCCCTTCTCTGCCCTTAGAGACCTTGCTTCTACTTAATATAATAACTTTCAATTTTGGACTTGAAGTGAAATCCGTAATTTTATCTCTAAACCATGACTACCATGAAATTTAGGTTTAATCTAAAAATAAAGTTAAAGATAATCTTCGCATAAACTAGGAGACTTTTTCATAGCACGGCTTTCTTACACAATATGTTATACATTTTTTCATGTTGGGTTGCAATACTAATGTAGAGTTGCAATAGTAATAAAGGATTGCAATACTAAAGTGGAGTTTCAATACTAATATGGGGTTGCAATACTAATGTGGGGTTGCAGTACTTTTGTGGGGTTGCAATACTAATTTGAGGTTGCAATACTAATGAAGGGTTGCAAGACTAATGGGAGGTTTCGTACTAATGTGGAGTTGCAATACTAATGTGGTGTTTAAGTACTAATGTTGAGTTGCAATATTATTGTGGAGGTTACAATACTAATGTAAGGTTTAATAGTTATTTGTGCAACTAGTGCGGAAAGTGGCGCTTTGCTGCTGCACTCGAGAGAAATATTTAAGCTCGAGTTGCACATTAGATTTTTCCTACAGTTAATTTTTAATCTGTAAATAAATTGAAAATAATATAGTGTTTGTCAACATGTATAAAAGGTTTTACAATATCAAGTAAACCAGCTGTTCTGTTTATAGTCAGTGTTGCCTTTTTTTGCCGGATTATGTTTTGCAAACTTATTTCTCATCATAACCCTTACTCATCACATTTTATTCTTTATTTTAGATTTTTTTATCTTCACTTTTTATACTTCAACATTTTTATATTTGATATATATTGTTTAAATCGCGAAGTTAGTCAAAGAATAACTATTAGTTGTCATTGTTATTATAATTTAGATTATTAAATCTTTGTTTAGATTTAAGTTTTTTATGTTCGTAAGGTGGAACACTGGAGTGCGGGAAAGTAGTAAGTGCAGGAATCTGCTGTTTTGCGTACTATTTTGAGTGCGATAACAACCTCTTTATCGGTCAACTGTAGGAAAAATTATGTACCTACAGTCTGTGCCAAACGAGAGTTAGTGCGTTGACAGCTTGGGAAATCGAGTGACACACAGATTGGCCAACCTCTGAGGGAAAGAATAAAGCCACTGCATTCACCTTCTTATATGATTATCCAGGGCAAATCTTGAGCTCTCATTGGCTCCCCACCCCCATTCGCTAGTTTTTCCCGCGCTGTCAACGCACTAACTTTCGTTTGGACCAGACTGTAATCATAATATCTCTAATCATCATAATTGATCATGTAATTGATCATACTAACATTTGTTGCTTGCCGATAAATTATAAATAAACGAAAAATTCTGTCTAATTATACAAACATATCAAACTTGCCCATACATATTAACTTCTTCAACTGTTTTTCGGATGTTTATGGTACGTTTTTTCGTGGTTGGATTTAAATATAATTAAAAATTTGATCTAGCCCTGAATTTCAGCTCTTCTTCCAATGGATTTAGTAAGTTCAAATTTGCTAATATTTTTAGAACTTTAATTAAGTAAAACCATATTAATCATTCAAATTAATATTAAAAATTAATTCATATTATAAAAATATTAATAAAAAACAACCATTTTTTTAATGTCGCCAATAATTTTGACGAAATCAAACGACCAAATTTATTAAGAAAATATGAAAAGAAAAATAAGGTTATCTGAATTATCTTATTTTAAATAACCTTAATAATTTTGAATAACCTTAAGGTAATCTGAATAAATTATTCAGCCACCCCAATAATAGTTTTATTCTGAAAACGTTTTTATTACAATCCAATGGAATTTACATTTATAAAATAGTAGAATTGAAATCTATAAGGCTTAAAAGCTTAAGGAAATAGAGAGTTTCCCAGAATTAAAAATTATTTTAAAATATTATTTGATCATTTCAATAAAAAGGAATCAGTAAAAATAAATAATGAATTCTTCTATCTAGAAAATCTGTTCAAAGAACCCAATTTTTTAATAAAAGTTAAATTTAAATTCAAGAAGTAACATCTTTTGATTATGAATTTTTTTAAGACATATTTTTAAGGTTTTCAAATTCAACAAATTAAATTACCTATATTATATTATTATTCAACAAATACATTAGGTAAAACTGAAGAATATGAGGTGGTTTATAGATATGAATTACGATAAAACTGTCACCTTTATACGATTTTGTACAACCACGATCTATATTATGTGAAATAAACTAATTAAAACTAAACTAAATAAATATGAATGCAGGGCCTTACTTAATTTTTTTTTTTTTTTTTTTTTTTTTTTTTTGACAAAGGGATATCAAATCTACTGCGAACAAAGCATACATATATATTTCAAATGTACTGTTTGTCAAAGCGATGTAATATATCAAGTGTATAAATTTAAGCAAAGTTATGCCGCCAAGCGATTCTTGACCGTATCATCCCTTCAGTTCAGTCATACAGGTATTCAACGTATGAGGGCTCAGTAGATTCTTAAAGACTTGAACTTAACTTGCTCATACTGAGTTCGACTCAGAATTCATAACAGTGATTAAGCCCCGTTAGCTTCAATATTTGATGTACACCAATGATCGGTCACTTAACTTACCTATTCGATATGGCCATTGGCCATTATTGTTCAACAAGTTGTTATCTTTTTATTTTGTATTTTTTTTTATCTTTCTGTTTCTTCTTTTAGAGCCAAAGTCACCCCCCTCCTCAAGCTTTTGCTTATTTTGGGGTGCATCAGAAGATAAACTTGCTTTTCATTTTATTGTTATTTGGATTTTCTTTTTACTATATTTATTCTTTATGTATATTCTAAATTATGAAAGGTTCTTTAATTTTAATTTGATTGGTGTACGAATGTTGGTTTATGAATCTTGATATTAGGTGAGTTATGAGTACTGGTGAAAAATTATAATAAGACCTTTATGCAATACCCTATGGTCTGTTGCTCTACAGGTATGCGACACCCATCATAATCATTATAATATACTTTAATTGCTTAACATTAAAGAGCAAGTCCTGTTTTTAAATATGATAATATGTGATGCGGGCATATACTGTCGGCATGTAAAAAAAAATCGTTCTGAAAATGACACGGTGTGATTCCCCTGCGGAATAAAAAGGACAAAGCTTTCGTTCTCCAACAGAATCACGGAAACAAAAAAAAACTTTAGTGTGAATCATAGACCAAGAAAAACAATGGACTCCAACCAAACCATTTTGACAACAAAACCCTTCTGTTACTGAATTAAGATAAATTCATCTGTCATAGTGTCATTGTTAAGAGGTCTGTTGTCAGCGAGCAACGCTAAAACCATTAATTCAAATATTTCAGGGTTCAACTTCATCCCGGCGATGACTAGACTCCAGTTCGATACCAATTCAACAAATCCTCTTTCAAAAAAATGTTCTCAATGCGACAAAATTAATCACTTGCGAAACACCAATAAATCCATTGTCCTTTCGTAAAATTCTAACACCAGATATACAATAGTACAACAGTGAAATTAAACGACCAATTGCATTTTTAATTCTTTCAAACCAATAATCCATAACTTTAAAAGATGTAACGCACGTTAACAAATTATTAGTGTTGGGAGCAAGATAGCACAGGTAATATAAATTAAAAGTCCAATTAAGCTCTACCTATATTAAAATGTATCTTCTCCGCTCCTAATACGTTGCAATATATTTAGATAGTACTAGAACTGCTGGTTTATGTTTTAATTAAAAAAGCGTGGAGACACATTGTGAACAATTCTAGCAACATTTGTCTCATTTAGTTATTTCTAATCGAAATATTTGGCCTTCTAGTTTTTATGAGAAACTAAGCTTGGTAATATAATAATAGGGATTTTTAATGTCGATTCTGATGAGTTGTAGGCCCCTTAAAAATTTAAGGGGTCTGTTGTTCAATTCCCGGAGTCTAACAGTATACGAATGTAACAGTATAAGTTGATTTCCCAAGGAAAATATAATTCCTGAAAAAAAATAGCTAGAATAGCAATAGGTGGGGTTAGATTCCTTGTTAGCAAATTTTAATAATATATTCAATAATAAATTAATTTAAACACGAAAACTTGAAACAACTAACAAATGGATAACGTGCGAGAGTTGTAAATTACAGAATTTTTAAATTACAGGTATAATAATAAATTAATTAAATTAGATATGGTGGTATTTAAAATAAGTATTAAGACTGTTTTTTTTACTGATTAAATATTTTTGATTATATTTTTTTTAAGTGGAAGATGCAATTTTTGCCATACCTTTATTTCTAAATTAGAATGGTTTTAAATACCACGAGATGAATGAAANTATTAAAATTTGATCATAATCAGAAAAAAAAGAAAAAAAAAACAAAAAAAAAAAGTTTTGTTCTAGTTTGTCAGTTTTTAGTCAGCCTTCATTTCTTTATCACTAATAATTTGGTGATATGTAATCAACAAAAAATCTTTATAATTATAAACATAAAAAACACACTACATACATACGTTCTACAATTTTAATTGAATCATTAAACAAATAATGATTTAAAAAAAACTTTCCCCTCTATTGATAGTGTGTTATCAAATTAGATAAGAAAGAGCCATATGATGTGAACATGTATCTGGTCTGATATGGTTAGTTCGGTTGCCTATTTAGACACCATCTCGAATTCCAATGTGTTCTAGTCTGTTGTTTTCATTAGATTCATGTGTTATTAAGTGATTCCCAATACCATTCAAAATGAAATATATTTATTTCTCAGTATTATACGTGACAGTTTTATCAGTAAGTATTGAATTTTATTAAATTTTGCCGATTGAATTTATATTTTGTCTATAATATCTTATGAAAGCTTTCTTTAAACAAATAAAGTTTACAAAAAAAAACAAAAAACAAATATGAGACCTACGTCTAGGTCTTACAACCTGCTAAGCCAATATGACAAAATGAATTTAGTTTTAATTTAATTAAAATGATTCCAATGAATTAGATGAACTAATCCGTAAAATTTAGTACATTAAAACAACAACGGAATTATATTAGATGCTACTTTTTGAGGTTATATCTCACAATGGTACAAGATAAATTTGGCCATTCTCAATATATATATATATATATTCTCAATAATATATATTATTGTGCTTCTACTTCATAAAACTGAGATTAAAAATTTGGATCTTTGTAAGGCCAAAGTAAATTATAAAATTAAAAAAACAATGTAATTTGTACGGAAGACAACTTTATCAGTCAGTTTCCAAAGTCAAACAATTCATCCAATTTTAATTTTTAAAATAAGTCAATTTCATACTATCAAAAAATAATGATTTCACTATTAACTTATTTCTAATCGCATGTCTAAAAAATTATTTAATGAGGTACCAAATACCATTATAATTCTCCAATTTACTAAGAATAATTAAATAATAATCCTGTTTGTTTTATTAATTGCAAAAAAAAAAATATTAATAATACCTATACATGTATTAACAAGACCTATAATTTTAGTTTGTCAAGCATATAGATAATACTAATCAATCAAATATTATATGGATTATATAAAATAATTATAGTTGATTACAGCTTATTTAAAAATAGTCTACTAATTATTGTAGCACATAGTTTCCTCGGGTCATATTACATCTACTTGAACGAATTTATGCTTTTACAATCTATTTCTGTCATTATTTTTTTTTTTTTAATTTTCCCTCGTTTTTTACTAAGTATTGTGATGTCGCGATAATTCGATTTTGAGATTTCGATGGATTTACACGTTTTGAGGTCCCCTGAGTCCAAAAAAGTGGTTTTTAAAAAATGTCTGTTCGTCGTCTGTCCTCTGTCTNTTAATGAGACAAACAATTTTGTAAATACATTTTTTTTAGTAAAATGAACACCGACACAGCTATGAAGTGATAAAGATCGCTAAATTTATTAAAGCGGACGAAAACGATTAAAATAAAGAAAACAACGTTTTTACCGATATCTTAAGTTCTAAGGTAACGATGTTAATGAAACTTTGTATACATCACCTATAGTACAATTGAAACAAGCATGTACAATTTCAACCTGATACAAGCAGCATATTTTGTGTATTTATAATTTATATTTTTTATTGGAACGAAGTTCCTTATTTTAATATTTCATTGGAGTAATTTTGGCGACGGGGTATGAGAGGACAGTTCTTTTTCGTTCTACACCCATCTGCTTTAACTATAAATTTATGATTAACTTTTTTCTACAAGTTAGTTTCTATTAATTTTGTCTCTTTTCTATAACTCCACCATGTATAAGTAGTTATTGCTGTGATTTTATAATTTATATTTAATGAAAAGCGTAAGGGACTTCGTTCCTACCGGGTGTCCCACGACACCACACGTATTTTTTTAATTTTGCAAAATTTAAAGAGCGTTGACGGTTGAAGTTAATTTGAGGCTATCTGCGGGCAACATTCGGCAAACCATACAAATTTCATAAAACTCAGATTATTACTTTANAACAAATATGAGACCTACGTCTAGGTCTTACAACCTGCTAAGCCAATATGACAAAATGAATTTAGTTTTAATTTAATTAAAATGATTCCAATGAATTAGATGAACTAATCCGTAAAATTTAGTACATTAAAACAACAACGGAATTATATTAGATGCTACTTTTTGAGGTTATATCTCACAATGGTACAAGATAAATTTGGCCATTCTCAATATATATATATATATATTCTCAATAATATATATTATTATGCTTCTACTTCATAAAACTGAAATTAAAAATTTGGATCTTTGTAAGGCCAAAGTAAATGATAAAATTAAAAAAACAATGTAATTTGTACGGAAGACAACTTTATCAGTCAGTTTCCAAAGTCAAACAATTCATCCAATTTTAATTTTTAAAATAAGTCAATTTCATACTATCAAAAAATAATGATTTCACTATTAACTTATTTCTAATCGCATGTCTAAAAAATTATTTAATGAGATACCAAATACCATTATAATTCCCCAATTTACTAAGAATAATTAAATAATAATCCTGTTTGTTTTATTAATTGCAAAAAAAATNTTTAAAGAGCGTTGACGGTTGAAGTTAATTTGAGGCTATCTGCGGGCAACATTCGGCAAACCATACAAATTTCATAAAACTCAGATTATTACTTTTAAACATATAGGTGTAAATAAATGTATGTTTGTGAGCATGTGGAAGAGAAACAAATGAGCGTAGAAGGTTGAAATTTATATAGGTCCAACAATGGGTTAATTCTGATCCACCTTTAAAATTGATCGAGTTGTTTATAAAATATGTTGGTTTGCATAAAAGCGATAGGTCAACAGACAGACACGGTACGAAAAAGTTCCCTGATGTGTCAAACGGATTTCTGTGTTATAGGATGTTTAATACCTGAGGCAATTTTTTTTCATCTTTTAATCAGAACGATCACAGTTTTCAAGGTAAACTTTAAAGTAGAAAAATATGCGTAAGATTAACGAGTTAGAAATTAAACGATCAATCCAAAAAAATAAATAGTAATATAAATTTAAGGTGTGTAAATGTATTCAGGATAAAATTCTGAATGTAATGGAGTAGCCCGGTGAAAATTTAAAATGGTCCGCGGGACGGGGGGGGGGGGAGCGAGCGACTGGAGTGGTACCGTAAAGGGAAGAGCGAACAGGCGAATAGCCTGGTACCGCAGCAAGATAATATTGAAGTATCTGTAAAGGAATAACGCTTTGTTATTTACTTTTAGTCTGTTCCAGGCCAATGTGCCCAACCAGGCCTGCAGAAGATTCCTTTTAAAATAAACAACTAATAGATAATTAAAATAAAATAATAAGAAAAACCAAAGCTAATTTAATTTCACTACTTACAAACTATCAAGCTTATCATTCGTTATATAATAGGATACTCACCTGAAACAGAGTAAATAAAAAATATGTAATGAAAACAATGAATAAAAATTAATTTTGCCATTTATGTACATAAAGAACATGAGTCACACATTTATCAGTCTAAAGGCCCCCATACACACTTCAACTTGTTTGTCCAACTATGTCTCTCAACCTGATTGATCAACATCAAAAAAGTTGAACAACATCAGTAGAAAGAGAACCAGCATAAAGAGAACCCAGCATAAAGTGAAGCTATACCAGAATAGTTTCGTTCCTGTGTCTGTCTGTCACTATGTTCGGTTCCAATAACTTTTGAATCAAAAGAGATAAGAACATAAGCTCCGCCTACAAATATAAAAAGGGTTTTAATGTCTTTCAACACAGTTGTTCAACTTGTGATTTGGTCTCTCAACCTGCCCATACACACTTCAACTTCAACGTCAACTCAACCAAGTTGGACAACAAGTTTATGTGTGTATGGGGGCCTTAAGAATGTGATTCTTGCTTTTAACAATGCTTAAAGTCTTGATATATTTAGTATTTACAATTTAGGGATTTTTTTTTAACAATACTTACAGTATTAATACGTTTAGGATTTAGCAATTGTTTTTTTATTTTTAATAATGTTTAGAGTCTTACTAAGTTTAGCATTTAGGAATTGCTTTTAACAATGTTTACAGTCTGTAGTAAGACACTAGTCTTATTAACATAAGACGAAATTCTTACCTTAGTTTTCGACTCACATCATGACTCTATATCCCCCTTCTTATCCAGGGTCTTAAGGGATGATATAATAAAATAGACTGCCAATTGGTGTGGCACATAGCTTCCTCCCATCCTACCTACGTACTTTATTGTTTTTTGCAAGCTATTATTGTCTAATTTTTTCCCCCGTTTTTGCTTCCGAGCTTACCGAAGGTAACGGAAGCTATGTGATCGTTCTGAAGAGCGAAAAAAAATTAGGTCTCCGATTTCAAAAATTCCAAGACAGAAATCCGTTTCAGACATCAGGGAACATTTTTGGTTCCGTG